>CM039679.1:232963880-233256380 GCA_022537955.1 Schmidtea mediterranea | reverse complement strand
TTTCAAACAATTTTCAATTAAATTCTTTGTTGAACACATTGCTTGGGAGATTTAAACAAAAAAGTCGAAAAATCGAATTATTTACTGAATCAAAGAAAATCTATTATCCTCGGAAAGTCAGTCTAGTTTCTTATTTTGTAGAAATCTTTTTTTTGATTTAATTAGTGGTTTTTAAATTTTTCCCTATGCGATGGTTTGACTGTCATCATTTATTAGCACCCCACCAAGTCAAATATGGTTGCAAACTCATCAATTGGGAACAGATGTGGTTATAATTGAGCAAATTGAACTAATTGAATGTACATTCAATTTGTTAACAATGAGGCAAGTTGGCTCAATTTATTTAATTAAAATAAATCAATATGTTATTATTGTTTTTTTATCATTATTATTATTTTTATTGTCATTATTAATTTTATGATTATTATTATTATTATTAAAAATATTATTATTATTGTTATTATTATTATTTTTATTATGTTTTTACTAATTTACTTCTGTAATCATCGGCAATATTCGTCATATCAAAGAATTTTTCAGTTTCTATAATAAAAACTTCTATATCTGCATCCATATCATATGTTTCTGGTGGCTTCATAAAATTTGCTATCGTGGTCGCCATGTTAGCCACATAACCTCTGGTATTAATTTGATCCATTAAAAAGGCAATATTTTAAATACGATGTTTATTATTTTTAATACAATAATATATTTAAACAAATTCATAATAATTTGTTTGAGAAGTTTCAATGAAAATTATTAATGCATAATACAGTCAAAATACAGTAATAATTTAATTTATAATTAAAATATCTCACACACTGTATTAAGAAATCGTTTGAATGAAACAAAATTGTGTGCTAAAATTGAAAGTTTATATTTTCATATATCTCGATCAATGAAAGACATAAATGGTAATTATGTGAAGAGAAAGTACGATGGAATATAACGATAAAAACAAAAAGCAGAATGTTAAGGATTTTATGACTTTCAAAAACTTAGAAAAATATTAATATCTGAAAGTTTGATATGGGTTTGTTATTATTGACCATGATGTGTATGCATCTTTCTGCAGATCAACCTGAAATTTTTCGTATAAATAAATAATCATAATTTAAAAAAATTTTAAAATACTTTATAAGTTTTCAACTTCGCATTATTATTGTAATTTGAGTACTTTAAATTTCTTTTGCATTTAAAATATTTCTAGATATTAAATTTTTCAGACTTTCTGTCTTTCATATCAGGAGAGAAAAAGTAATTGATCCAAATTTCCAGAATCATTTGATTTCTTCTTTTATCGAAATTATCGAGTTGTTAATTTTTGTTTTGTTAAAAAGGTTTTAATGAAATTTTGAAATTTAATTGCATGTGATTGGTTTTGTGGAATTTTAATATTATTAAGGAAACTATAAATGATTTTGAATTTGGAGAAGTGTTTTAGAGATTTAGAAATTTTGTGGTTCAAATAGAATTTTGATTTATTCTTTGTGGAATTATTTTCGATTTGCGAAGTTCATTTTTGATCAAATAATTTATCTTTTTGACTTCGAATTTATTATCTAATGAATCAAGTTACTATACGAAAACTGATGATTTTGCTTTTTATCAATCTAGAATTGGAAATTTAATTGAAATTATCACTGACACTGAGACATTGGCTTTTCAAGTTGAATATTATTATCAACACCTATTTCAACAAAAAATATTTTTGCTAGAATTAATTTCAAATTTAAGAGATGCTTTAGACTAGATCCGCTACAAGAGTTTAACAGATTCATCAGTTTTGGATTCCGCCAAAGAGTTATCGATTAAAATTATTCTGATAAAGATGCCGGAACTTTAACTATTTTCGACACCGGTATTGGTATTTAATTAATAATTTGTGGACAATCGCCAAATCAAAAACTATGGCAATTATGGAAGTACTACAAGCTGTTTCCACTATCGGTCAATTTGGTGATGCTTTATACTCTTCTACTACGGTATAAAAGCATATCTCTGGTTATTCTATCAGAGCAAACAACACTATGAATCAATTCAGGATAACCTCGATTTTAATAGATAGGTCTATGTTTAACTTTATTTAATATATATACTAGTTTTAGTTAATTAATAAATAATTCATTTAATTGACTAGAGCTTACTATAACAATGCGCTTGAACCTTTATTAACCAATCAGATGACTCCATTCTTCACCATGATCAAATTATATTTCAGATTAAATTTAATTATTTTAAATTTTTAATGAAAATAAATATGTAAAATTTCAAATTTATTCCTGTTTCTGAGTGAAAATTGAATTGAATTAATCAACAAGTTACAAAAATTTATTGAAAATCTAACAACAAAAAGTCTCCACTTGCGGTTCATAAACCGAATGAAAATAAGCCAATTACACTATTTGGTCTGTAAGAAATGATTTGTGAAGCATGAAATTCTTGCATGAAAACTGTAACAAAAATTCAAATAAAATCTTTTCGTTGATTTCATCTTTTCTTGATGTTCATGAAATGACAAATTAATTATTTATTAAATCCAAATAATTCAAAGATAATAAAATCAAAAATTAAATTTCAAATTGTTGCCTTTTTATTCAATTTAAATTTTGTTTTATTAGAATAGAATCTTTAGACAATTTGTAATGAATGAAATATTGAGATTTATTAGTGTTAAATATTAAATATGACACGAAAATTTATATTTTTAACTTAAAAAGAAAGAAGAATATCAAAGAAGAGTGTCAGTGGTCTCCGAATCCATCTTATTAAAACTTGACGTAAAAGAGGAAGGATTTTGTGTGTAATTGACCAAGAAAAAATTTTTGAGACTTAAAAACATAGAAAAGTTCCTGGAAACACTTTTTTATATATAAAATATTAATAAAATCATACTGAAAGCAATTATTATTATTATTATTATTATTATTATTATTATTATTATTATTATTATTATTATTATTATTATTATTATTATTATTTTTTATTATTATTATTATTATTATTATTATTATTATTATTATTATTATTATTATTATTATTATTATTATTATTATTATTATTATTATTATTATTATTATTATTATTATTATTATTATTATTATTATTATTATTATTATTATTATTATTATTATTATTATTATTATTATTATTATTATTATTATTATTATTATTATTATTATTATTATTATTATTATTATTATTATTATTATTATTATTATTATTATTATTATTATTATTATTATTATTATTATATTATTATTATTATTATTATTATTATTATTATTATTATTATTATTATTATTATTATTATTATTATTATTATTATTATTATTATTATTATTATTTTTATTATTATTATTATTATTATTATTATTTTTTTTTTTTTTTTTTTTGGTAACTTTTTTTATCAAACTATTACAGTAATAATTGAAAAATAAAATTAAACCATATTTTAATAAATAAATTATAAAATACCTCTGAAATGAATTCAGTAGAAAAAAAATTAAAAATTTTTTTTTAATATTTTTGGTTTTAAAAATTAACATTAACTGAGGCATTAAGCTGTGAGTACTCTAATATTAAAATTGAAATTTCAGCACGGAATTGAACACATTTTTAACTAAACGTAAATGTAAACTTTATTTGAATTTAAACAAAATTATTCCTTAATTTAACATAAATATTTTTACTAAAACTATCAGAATTAATTAGTGTAAAATTAGTTAATTGAATTGAAATGAAAATAAAATATAAATAATTTGAGTGTTATGTCAATTAATAATACCATTATTTATTTGTGGAGCTTATTCAAACAATTTAATTTAAAATTTTTTTTATCGGGTAACCAGATATATTAAAAACCATAAATTATGCATCAAAAATACGGAATATATGTCAATAAAGTCAATTAAGTAATTTTTGTTTTAATGATCAAAAAAACTATGCCTAAAAATAAGAAATGATTTATTAAATATAAACATCAAAAATAAAATGAAATTAAAAGAAAAATATCCAAGTCATTTGTTCTAGGTGGAATTCGATTCCAAAAATTCAAGTACTAAAATATTTAAAAATTACCAAATTAATTACAAAATGAAACTACTTACAAATTTGTCAGTTGACAGAAAAGAGAAATAAATATTTAATCACAGAACACAGATTCCAATTTGGTAAAATTGTGATCAATTCTGTCACCAACAAAAAAAACCGTTTGAATCGGAGTTGCTTTCTTTCATTTCCAAGTTGAATATTTTTTCCTGTTGTAGAAAAAAAACAGATTTCATTTTCATTTGTTATTTTTCTATAATAATTATTACCAATTGGCAGTTGAAAACTGATCACAAATCTTTAATTGCATTTTTATCAGTGTCACCGAGGGATTTTTGTTTGGCTAATAAAAATTCCCAAATAAAATTCATTAAGAAAACAAAAAAAAATATTTTTGGATTTTTCGAAATTTAATTTATTTTTTAAAAAATTGCAGTTCTATTTGAATTTTTTGTTTTTTTTGAATTGAATTTTTTTTCTTGACTCATTTTTTAAATGTAGGTTTTTAATTGTGCTATTTTTGATATGGCGCAAAATTATTTTACATTTTACAGTTTAAATTATTTTATTTGTAAAGAAATTAAAATTGAAAAAATAAAACGGCTTATATTTGCATTATAATATGCTCATTTTCGAAATGTAAATGTCAAAAAAGAAGCTTTTTTTAAATGCAGACAATTAACAACTATTATAATAATATTATTATTTAAAAATGAGAATAAGAAAAATACAAAAAATACAATTTACTAACAAATTTATAAATTCCTTAACAACAACAATTACAGTAAAACACTATTATATCATAATATTATAGAAACATAGGGAAAGGTTTATTTAGAAAAGATCTATTATTTATTCTCTTCCCTTTCTATAATAAAAATATTAACACAAGCCAGGTCGTCATGTAACGCGAGCTATAGTTTGCTCTGCGCTAAAAATTTTGTATTGCTATATCTTAGTCACCTGCCAACCGTGCCCCTGTGCTAAGAACAGATTTTTAAATTTTTATCTACAAAAATAAAAACATACTCAATTTTAAAAACACTTTTATTTATAATAAATTATATTTATAATTATATTTTTGTATTTATAAAAAATAATTTAATTTAATACAAAAATAAATAATGAAGAATAATGTAAGATAGATAAATAAAGATAAAAATATAAAAATATATAACATGAATTATTAAACATAAAAAGAATAAAATAAACACATTTATTTTATGACATTAATTAAAATAATATTAAATACTTAATAGATTTCTTTATAATTAAAGGTATTAAATCCTTGAAATTTTATCATATTATACTTGAATGGACGTCATGATAAAATTTCCTGTAATACTTTTATGAAATAAGAATTTTTAAAAATATTTTACTTAGCCCATATAAACGTGAAGTACTCAAAAACTCTTCACCATTTAATTATTTAGTAAGGTTTCCAATACGATTAATAACTGAGACAATACGTGATAGCATCAAATAAACGATACTATTTTTCTTAAACCGCGTTTTTAGTTCCACCACAGCTTAGAACTCCCGACCATTGCTGTATACATAATGGTAAATAATGTCCAAAACATTCTCAATTTTATTGCGATTTGATGATAGTGGTGTCCAGTCAAAAAACCAAACCCTTTGATCATAGAAGGACTTACGAGCAGAGATAGAAGATAGTTATATACATTATGCTAATAAAAATTTAAGTACTGCCTCTGACTTTCCGTGTCACAGAAGACCCATCTGAAAAATATCTTGACATGATGTGAATTTAGCTAGTCAAACTTAAACTTAAGTGGTGTTTTCCCATTCCATTCAAATCAGCCTATGCAATAAGAGATTCACCTCTTTAATTCTCTTTAAAAAAAACCACAGTTTCCTTCCACAGATCATGTGAATAGCTTGGACAACTTCCAGGGCCATACAAATTCTATTTCCTTTCCATATGCGAAGTTCACTGAATGCCACTTACTTGTCAAGCTTAAGTGTTCTCTTGCCCACTGAAGACTTGCAGTTTTGTAATGTTCTTTTAGTTTAGCTACAGAGCGTGAAGCTTATAATGCACGCGTAACTCTCACTGATTTAGGAAGATTCATTTCAGTCTTTATTTGTGCTGCAGATAGCACACGGTTAATTGCACTATTAATCATTTTCCGTCTGTCTATGAAACTGAGAGTAAAGAGACGTCCCAAAAATTTACTTTTTCCATTTTCATTCTTTAGCTTGACAAAATTCTATACTAAAAATCGAGAACAATGAATTGTTGCAGATATTTCAATAACAAAGAGTATAACCCAAAACTTGGGATATCAATTTAGGGGATTTTAATTCTAGTTGTGATTTGGTACAATGAAGATTATTGTAATTTTCTCTTCTGTATTGTTCGGGTGTACTCTCAAAGGATTTTATTTCTCTGATCTCTTCAATATTGTCTGTAAACTTTGTTATTTCCAATACTTGTCTTAGTCAGGCAATTAGGTATCTTAGGTACTTAGACAGCTGCAGGCAAAAATTTATTATAATTTTTTTTTAATTTTGTATTTTCTATAAATACATTTTCCACTTTTTCTCCATAGTAAGTCGTTTGAAAACTTACTATGAGAAATTGATAAATTAATTTCTCCACAAAAAACATATAATTAAGTATACAGGGCACGAGGACATTAAGGGAAGGGGGATCGCAAACAAATAAAAATAAATTGTGGTCCATAACACAAGGCATTATTTTATTTTGATTCTTCCTTCTATTTTATTTAATAAAACAAAAATGTTTCCTTTAATTAAAACTACAAATTCAATTAATTAAATTAAATTTTCATTTGGAAGTTCATTTTCATTCATACACCATTTAATTTATGGGAATACATTTTCTTTTCCTGATGCATTTGTTTATATCGAGATTTTGCTGATAAAATAAATTACTTTTTATAAATTTAATGATAATTTCCTAAACATAAAAGTTGTTAAATTTATTCTTTACTTTTTTAATATATAAACAACTGAGAAAATTTCTAAAATTATTCGAACTTTTATTTAATAAAAAGCTTACTGATTAAAACAAAACAATTAATTGAAATATGAACTTCAGAATTCTGACCCAAATTAGGTTGGAAAGAAAAATTTATAAAGAAAAACATAAATTAATTATTTATCTTTCCCTTTCTTAAGTTTTATCACAAAACAGAAAATTATCAACACTTTTATTTATTCCATCCGGAGCTTCGCTGTTTGCGAGTACGAATCTTCTTCCCGTTATAAAAGGCACAGAAATTTACACATTGAATCCTCATCTATTATTCGTACTTTGTGCGCTTTAAAGTAACGAGATTTAGCTTACTTAAAACATAGGACATAGAGCATTTATTAAACCAATTAAAACAAAAAAACATAATACCGGGATGTCAGATAAAATTCTATACAATTTTAGCAGAGCGTTTAATTTTATGATAAAAAAGGTTAATTCATCAAAATGAATATACTTGTCTCTGATTTCATTGTATTTATTGTTTTTATTGTACATTTAAGGATTTATTTATAATATTATATTTCTTTTATGACAGTAGACAAGAAATATAAGAGGTTATATATAATCAATTAAATTTGAGATAATATCATATTATTATCAATTATGTTGTGAAAACAATTGCTACTAATAATAATGATAATTATAATATTAATTTATATTTTTAATCATAATATTATTATAATAATTATATTATTATTATTATTATTATTATTATTATTATTATTATTATTATTATTATTATTATTATTATTATTATTATTATTATTATTATTATTATTATTATTATTATAAATTATTATAAATTAAAACAAGTTAGTAGATAAATGCTAATATTTAAATACAAAATATAATATTATATAATTAGAAATAAGAAATTATTTGAAAGATTTCTTTTCGGTATAGAAAAACAAAGAAATTCATTCAGACTTCTTTTTAGTAGATTGGATATTTCAAATATAGAAATTCTAAAGGAATTTTGTTTTAATGTAATTAATGAATTTTCTATTATAAAAGCTTTATTCAATCCATTGCATTGAGTGTTGAATGGGAATCGCGTGTAAATGTTCCATGAAATGCGATGCGACTTGCTCGTATCTTTGCTAAATCTTCTGATAAATTTGTCTGTCAGTCTTTTAGAATTAATTAACAGAGTTAATAAGATTTAGGCAGCTAATAAATGCTGCATTCATTCGACTGGCGATGAGAACAAGCCAACACAAAAGGGTTACACAATCATAAAACCGTTAACAATGCCAACTCCGTAGACACCCTTGGATTATGAATTTCAAAAGTCTGAATTAAATATTTTTTTCATATTGGCATTCATTACGGAACTCATAAATAAATTCATTAAAATAAAATGCATTGTGATATTAAGTAGAATTTCTAATGACAGACAAATTCTGAACTTATTTGACTTGCAAAACTGCCCAGTAAAAACTTGATTCTATTCGTGATTGATTGCACTGAACGTTCTGTCGTGTCCAAAAGCCCGAATGCTGCACTATTAGGCAACATCAAATATCACACTTTTATCGGTATTATTTTATATATAAAAACTTTTGAGATTTCCTTAACTTGGCTTATATTATTCTTGTGTTACAGAATTGGTAGGGACAGTAAATAAAGTTTATAATGTTAAAATTGATATCTAATTTGTTTTTCATCAATCAGCGACCTCTTACTATAATCTGAAAAGACAACATTAACATTAAAAAAAACAAACAAATAACTAAATAAAAAATGAAATGTCATTTAAAATATTTCTCGGGAAGATACATTTCAAAACACTATATCATATAACCACACGTCACAAAATTTGCATTCATAACGAGATTCTCTTCGTTTGTTATGATATTTATACATGCGGCTCAGTTCTTTAATGATCTGGAACTTGGAGACGTCTTCTGGTATGCTGATGGGAAATGACGTTCTGATAATCTTAAAAAAGTGCCATATTTCCATTAAGCCTCCTCTTGTAAAGTTTATTGTTCATCATATCCTTCTCAAATTTCTCTTAATAACGGTGTTTCGAATTTATCCACTCGCATAGGATCTTTAGGAATTATAGTTCGAAGGACGTTTTTATACTATTTTGTTGATATTCGGGCAGATTCAATCATGCTCACATTTAACGGGAAATATTTATAACGTTAGATGTAATTTTTATAAAATTTTTAATTGTTTAATTTATTTTTAATTTTATATTCAGTAAAAAAATAACAATTAAAAAAAATACGTTACAATATATTTAGTTTATATAAAAATATAAAATTAAATTTTTAATAAAATTATTATAATAATAATTTATTTATTTATATTTTACACTCGCATTTCATTTCTATTTTTCTAAGCTATTTAATAGGAAAAAATACTTATCTTTAAATTGATGGAGAAATTACAATCTCTAAAGATCCTCTGATTTAGAAAGATGAAAGAACAATTATTTTTATCAACAATTAATAATAAAACATTTTCATAAAAAGCCTATTGTAATGTACTTCTTTACTAATTATCTCGTCCTTTAGAAAATACACCTGGGCTCTGTATAACGTTATTAAAATGATAAATTAAAACAGTACTAGCAATTTTTATTTCTATTTAGTTAATGAGTGATTTTTTCATTCCCAAAGTTAAAATTAAAATGAGTTATTTTTGTTTTAATTTCAATTAAAATATTTACAAATATTTATTATATATTTCACTTTTTTGTTAGACTATCTAAAATAGCAGATAAGTTACTAACAAAATAAGCCCTTGCTGCGAAGAAATAATTATATTGTTGAAAAAAGTTTCGATTATTAAATAATCCTCTTCATGCTCTTTTGTAACTTCATTCCAAAAGAAACTGTAGAGGATTATTTAATAGTCGAAACTTTTTTCAACAATATAATTATTACTTCACAGCAAGGGCTTATTTTGTTATTCACTTATCTGATATATTAATTTATGCTGCTACCAAGGAATCACCGTTTTATACTTATATTTGAAAATTTTAATTTAAAGGAGTTTCTATGTATATCCCTTCCCAAAGAGATTGAGTAAACTTTCCCTCACTGTCTAATCCTGTTTATAAAACTACCGACAATTAATGCATAATTTCAAAAATTATAGAAATTTTTAGTTATTAAGTGTTAAGAACAAAAATGAAGGCCAAACCGCAAAATTCGTGTTGAGTATAAAAACAAAATATTTAAAATTTTGTCAAAATAAAACGAAATGAAATTTCAAAAATACAGGTAAAAAGTGACCAAAAAAATAAATATAACATATATTTCAACGACTTGGTTGACATTGTCAATCATCGGCATCAAATCCTCCCCAATCTTGCATCAGAAAGGGCCGATGATATTAGAAAATAATTTGACAATCAATCATAAAATATCAGAAATACATTTTTGTTGATAGAACATTTCTTGAAGGGGTTGGGTTGACATTTAATTATAAATTCTTCAAATAATATCTTCCCTATAATTTTTTAAAAATCTATTGAATAGGTGATTTAACTTTAAGTTTCATGTTTCATAATATACTAAAACCTTTCTTGTGACATCGCCCTTGATCTACCACATAAAATATGGGCAGTCTCGAATGCATGTGGTATTATTAAAAAAATTAAAATCAGATTTTTAAAAAAATATTTATGAAGAAAAAACAATTTGGTAATAAGAATAAACAACAATGACTATACAGAAAAATGTATAGATTACAGTCAAGCAATAAATATACTAGATGCGCGTCTAACGTGCATCAATCATTGGGATAAATAATAAGCAATGATATGATCTGAGAACTCAGACATTTAAAATTAATCAGTCAAACAAGAACGCATGAGTATAAATTAAATTACTTATGCGATTTTATATAACATAATATATTAGTCAAGGCAATTTGTGAATTATCACAAATTATTATTATACGTTCTTATTCAATATCAGCAAGAAAACTACGGCAATCATTTCAGATATATTTGATTAATAACAGAAAATTAAATAGTGCACAAAAAGTAAAAAATAAATTTTGATAGAAATAAATGTAAAAAAAACAAAAATAGTAGGAAAAAAAATTGTTGATAATTTGTAAAAGTAAATAACACAACAAAGACAGAATTATATATGTAAAAAGTGAATGTGATTAAACATTTTGTCGTTATCAATTATTGCCTTTGGAAACCTGATTTCTTTGATTTGTCCTAATTATTCCTAATAATCGATAAAGGCAATGCCGAAAATTTAAGTTAGTGATTTACTGTAGTTTTACTAAAAGATTTTAAAATAATTTTCATGAAAAACAGTTTTGCCTAAAATGATTATAAATTACTATGAACCACATTAGGCTAATATAAAATTTAGAAAACGTGAAGGCTATCAATAACTATAAAAAACTTTATACTTAAAAATGGAATATTTTTAAAGGAATGGAATATTTTTTAGCAAACATATGATCGAAGCAGAAAATATCTAAGCATTTTATAAATGGTGAATTTTTACAGTTGATGTCATTACAAAAATGCCAGTATATTTAAAACACTCATCGTGAACGTTGTCAAAATATGGCCATTTCATATTCAAGAATTTTGATTTTATCCAGATATTTCAAATCATTAAGTAATAAAAGCCAAATACTAACGACTAGAAAGATTATTTTTTTCGTTAGAAGACTAAACCTATATAATTTTGTACGTAGAACTCGAGTATTATCACCTTTGTGTCCAAACCTCAAAGCCTCTTGTTTCTCCTTGTAAGCAAAATTTTCATATATTTCGCTTCTTTTTTCGTTATGTTTCTCTTCAAAAGATTGATAGGTAACTTTTCATTTGATATTTGACATTCCCACTTCCTTTAAGTCAAATATTATGAATCCTAAATATTATGAAATTTAATGATAACCAACCAATTTGATAGCAACAAAAATTATTACCATTCTTTTGATGCATCAAAAACTCCTAGCTAGAAAAAAGACTCATTTGCTTTTTGTCAAAACTCAAACATTATTTAAAACAAACAATAATCTGAAAAAAAAATTAATTTAAAAAATATTTTCAAATTTATAAAGGTCAGAGAATAAATTTATAAAAAATTCCATTCCAGTTTTGATTTCTCCATTAAAATAATTGATAATTGCACCTGGCCCTTATCGAATTACCATTCCATTATTACAGTCCATCACAGAGTTTCATTTATAAACAAGAGAAATATCGAAAATAGTCCAACAATTTTATTGTCCAATAGAAAACCAGGAAATTTTATCCAATGAAAAAATCCGTATAAATTTTAAAATATAAAAATGTCGAAAGAATTGTCACATCTAAAATTAATTCTTTTTGTTTAATAATTGGAAAAAAAACTGATGTAAAATGAAGTTTTATTTATTTCCATTGATGATTTTAATTATAATTGGTGAGAGTCATATTTTATTCATTATTAATTGTGGATTTTGTTATTAAAATAATTATTGATGATTAATTGTAACATTCAAACAAACAAAGAATAAGTGACACATTTCGTTTGTTAATTTTAAAGTTTGACTTAAAAAAAATTATTAAAATCTTTCCAGAAACTTTTACTATGGGAAATTTATTTTAATATTTATGTTTATATTACTGACAAACCCAATCATTAATTTTAAATAAAAATAAAAATCATAGATTTTTTTATTAATTATAAATTTATTATTAAAATTAATAATATCAGAATAAATTTTATTTAATTTTTTTATTAAAAAAAAAATTTGATATTTTTAAATAAAAGCAAAAGTTTTTCCTGGGAATAATATTGACATTCACACTTTTAACCCTTTCACTGCTCAAGCCGTATATACTCGCACAATATGAATGACCAATACGCTCCGAATTCATTCCGATTCAACACAACTATTCACACAGAGTACTCAAACAAATCAGGTACAAAAATGCTAAGATGATGTTTCACTTTTAGCATAGTAAAATCGGAAGATTGTGCATCTGTACGTACAATAATCAAAAGATTTGCGGACATCGAACATGAACTCTCAAAACATATTGCGCAGTGAAAGGGTTAATCTTCGTCTTATTATTATTATTATTATTATTATTATTATTATTATTATTATTATTATTATTATTATTATTATTATTATTATTATTATTATTATTATTATTATTATTATTATTATTATTATTATTATTATTATTATTATTATTATTATTATTATACAAAAATTATTTTAATTGAATTATTTTTTAATGATTATTTTTTACAATATATTATCATATTTTTTTATTGCAATATAGTCATTTTAAACGTAATTTCCGAGGTTTGTTTAAATTGTCATAAATTGAGGTACATTTTATTAATCTGGTTGATTTGTTGTTGAAAATTATATTCATCCTCCTGAAACATTTGATGGATATATGATAATTAAAACAAACTCTCCTTTAATAAAATAATCTTGCATGCCCGCTCTTTCGTCTTTAAAATTGCAACTTTGAAAATTACCCAGATCAAATGTATTTCATTCGGATTGTATGTGTTTATTTGTCCAATTAGTAAAACAAAATATTAGTAATACAATTTATTTGACAGTATACATCATAGATTTCATATCTATACGTATTTGCTCCGAATATTCCATAAAAAAAAACTTATGCAATCTTTCACGAAGAGAGTCTTTGCAAATTTTTAGTTCAAATTTACTCGTCTTGTCTCTTCAAATATAATATGAATAACGTATTATTTTATCAGACTGTCTGATGGCGTCTTAGTACATCTCGTGCCAGAGCCATTTGCAAATGAGGCTGGAAAATGTGTTTGCTCTTTAGTTTTTCTTACTTACCTTTTCATATTAGCTATGTCACACAGCCTAGCTTCCAAAATATGGAAATTCTCACAAACTATTTGCAGACACTTTGCTTAAGTTCTGAATATTCTTTTTGCAATTTACAATTTCCCTTTTCTTCAATAATTCAAGAAAAGTCAAATATTCTAAACAAAGTAAATTAAAATAATATTAACAATAAAAAAATTCAATATTTATACAAATGTAAAATACAAAAATTTTATATTTTGTTTTTATTGTTAACAAAAATGGAATCAATTATATATTTATTAATTTAAATCAGTCTTTCTTAAAGTGGGCAATAGCGCCCCCTTGCAGGCGTTTGAGACGTAGAGGGGGGCGTTAAAGAGCCCAGAAAAAAAGGGGGCGTTTACTTGGGTTAAGAGGGCGATGGTAGATTTGTAATTTCATTTACTTTATATTTTAAATTTCACTAAAATTAAAACCTACCTACTACACAATAACGAATAAATAGTTTATATTTCTACCCTGTATGATGGTATAAAAACTTAAAATACTTAACATAGATTTCGTAGGACAGCCCGAATGCCGATCGCAATCAAGTTGTAACAAGTTTCTGTTAAATAACGCTATTGAAGAAATCCGGTAGCAATTGTTCTGTACCATTAAAATTTATTTACATGTAATACATTTTGTATATTATATAATTAAATAATCTTTAGGGAGCAGTGGCAAATCAAATTGTGTCTTAAGGTGCGATGGTTAACAAAAGCTTGAGAAACACTGATTTAAATATTTACTACTAACAAATAATAATTATTTAGATTTGGGCAGACTATTTTGAAAAAAGAACGAATTCCATTTGAGTTTAGAAAACTGCATATTTTATTTAAACATTTTTAATAAACATTATTGGATAATAAAGTTACATTATCTATAACTATAAATCACATAAAAATTGACTGCTAGAACTTATCAATATTTTTAAATTTATTGCAACGCAATTCTTTAATTATTTTGTTATAGCAAAAATTGTTTTTTTGTGTAATTTTATATAACTAATTTAATGTAAATTCATACACAAATACTCACCTTGTTAAGTTAGTTTTGTATTTATTTGATTAAGTCTGTAAAGGTTGCAATTTGTGGCAACGGATATGGTTTCAAAGACAAAATATAGTGGCATGGCAATACAAGAAAATTAGGAAATTTTACACGATAACTTTCTAAAGCCTCCTGGCAAAAGTGAAGGAAAAGAACATTTTCCCAACATATTTAACATTATCCGTACTTCTGGAGAGTGGCTTAATAGGGACAGTAAATAATTATACAATACTGAAGAACCATATAGATGAAAATGTGTGTTATACCAATCTAAATTCATTACCTTGCATCTATCTAAACAGTGGTTCTTAATCCTTTGGTAATAAAGGAACTCTTTGTTATCTCAAAACAGAACACCCGGGGTCCTTTCAACTAAATACCGAAGAACGAAGGTGCAAGATTTGCGTGAAGCGCAATACCTACCTAAGTGTTGCGGAGAGGGAAGAGGCTTCCAAAACCATGAGACTTTTTTGTAAAAGTACCCGTGGAATTGCAATTTTAAAACATTTTAAAGTAAAAATGAAACTAAATTGAATTCTGAAATACCATATATTTCTATATATCTAAATTTTGCGGAACATTTCATCTAATTCTACAGAGCACTAGTGTTCCGCGGAACATCGGTTAAGAACCACTGATCTAAAGTAATCCATCCACTAAATTATTATTTGATTCTTTCGTTGAAATAAATGCTGTCTTTTATAGTAACTCAATAAATAGAACTTAGCTTATCGGCGAACCACCTGAAAAACAGTTGCCTCATAACCCCCAAAAAACAACCGCAGCAGCTACATTATTTAAATGTTTAACAAGAAGGGTGTAAAAGTTATGTGAACAATTACATACATATTCTACTTCTTGCCAACACCCTCATTATCAGGAATTTACAAAATGTTGATTAAATACGCAGAAAAAATAAAAATAAATATGATGAGAAAACTTTGCATGAAAAGAATTGGTCATTGCGTTTGAGGGGAAGATTAATGGCAAGGAGCTGCAGAAAGAAAGTTAGGTTTTTGTTACTCTCCTTAAAAAATTGCCTCTGATGAAAATAATAAACTAGTTTCTTTTGAAGTATGGACAGTGATAACAAGGATCGTTACGGATACAACGGCTGTGATTTCTGCCAGAGAAGTAAAGTTGTGATCTGATCACAGGACAGTATGTTGCCTGTCAGCGCCATAGGTTGAAACGCATTTCAAGTTATGTTATGGATCAAACATCACCACAGCCAAACAACGGAGATATAACATATTGGTACTTCATGATTTAGTTTAAAAAAGGTAAGATTTACAGCTTCGATAGTTACTTTCAATAGTTAGTTTCGATTTTAAAATTTTATTTTTTTAAAATCTTTCTCCTCACATATATAACATAAAAAAGTACTGTAAAAATTACTTGATACGTGCGGCTTGAGGTAACATCCTGTGTAAAGAACGTGAATCTAAATAAATACTAAATAATTAATCAAGTTATTTATAGAAAAATTAAAAAACATTATCAAAATAATTTTAAAAATAATATTTTAGAATTGTCAATGTCCTGTTTTGAACCGAAAATCGCGATGAATTATTGCATAAAACTTAACAATTTTCCAGAATATGACTGGACGCTGAAGGGCTACGATTTTGGATTCGGTTCGATTGAGGATTTGGAAAATATGTGCAAGTCAGTTTTTCTGAAATTATCAAATAAAATAGTTTGTTTTAGTTTATCCACTTTTCCATTTTGTCTATTAAGGAAACATTCAGATACCAATATGAAACCTTAATTTACTGATTCAGTCAAATTTTGGGAAGGGGGCTAAACTGATCTTAATTTGGTTGTAGAAACTAACATTTATACGCTACTAATAGATGGAAAGACACCTAATAATATAAGCAATATTATAAAATACGTAGATTATGCCCAAATACTTGAAATTGTTTCTTTAAGACTTTTTTTAGGAATACCCTAATGGTTCCGATTGTGGCATTTTCATCATAACTTAATTTCTGCTTTACAAATTATTATAGTTAAGAATTTTTCTGTTGAATTTAATATAATTTGAAGTGTGTAAATGTTACATTTATAAATAAGACAAGTACAGCTTGACGTAGGCCTTAAGATTATTTACTTTGTACATATAAAAAATTGCTTAGTTCTAAAAAATATATTTCAACCAATGACATATTTTAATGTTTTACTATTATTATTATCGAAAGAAAGCGTTATTAAAACACATGTTTTACTATATATTGATAAATTGAATCCAAATTATTTTGGTTGGCTTTTTACCTGATGATGCGAGTGAATCTGTCAAAATACATCGTAATGAATGACACTTTTGTAATTAAATAATTATCATGTTTATTTAATTATTATTATTATTATTATTATTATTATTATTATTATTATCATTATTATAAATAAAAATTGATGGTGTATTAGTATCTACATAATTTAAATTTTAAACAATTTATGAAGGATAAATCTATTCTGCAAATTTAATTTTGTGAAAATTTTTGATTATTTTTATTTTTATTACCGTTATCATTAATATCTTTATCAGATTCCTAACTATTACTTTCGCCACTGTAACACAAAATTTCATCCAGAATATTATCAGCCTTATTTTCGGTCATAAAACGAGCAGGCCATGCCTACATATTTTCCCTTCCAAAAACAACAAATGTCAAAAATATTAAAGTAAATGAAGAATTTCAATTGCAAAATATTTCAAAAATATTTTGCAAAGGAAAATAAAACAAAAGAAATTAATTATTGAAATTAAGAATTTTTTCAATTTTTGAAAAATATTAAATAAAGTCGGATTGAATGTTTTCAGAAAATTAAGGAAGAATTATTTTGTTTTGGTTTTTTAATTATATATTAAAGACAGTAAAACAATAATAACTAAAGTTCAATAAAAAATCAAAATAATTAACTTAATTGTAAAATATTAATTAAAAATGTGGAAAATTTAAAAATAAATATTTCTCAGATAAACTATGTATGAGCAAGTGGCAAAGGAGAAGATAAATAGAATATAATAATGATTTTATATTAATGTTATTTAAAAATACAAATTAATTAATCAATTAATGTTCTCAATTATGTCAATAGAAAATAGAATTCCCAAGCTTGAGAGGCTGCTGTCAAGCCTATAAAGTGTAAATAACGAAATAAAATGGTCGAAAAAAATACAAAATTTAAACAAGAATTATGGACTAACACTCTACTAAAACAATTGATAAGTTTTAGTAATTAGTGGCGCTTTTGATATAAATTAGTTTTAGGTGGCCTCCCATTGGATTCAAGCTCTTAATTCAATAAAAAAAAATAGGTTAAAAATAAAATAATTCAAAAATATATCTCACTGTGTTGTTTTAATAAAGAAGATAAATAGCAAATTGTCAGAAAAGGTTTATTCGTGAAAAGCAGACATATTATAAACTACACTTGTGTCTACATCACATGAATCATTGAGATAAATAATTAACAATGACATAATCTGAGGACCCAAACTATCAAGATAATCAAACATGTGGGTAGGCATTATAAGGCATATAAGGGCTTACATATAAGATTTTAACATTTATTAAAAAGTTTTATTAATTATTGGAAACTTGTCATCTGTGAAACATTGTTGTTAAGGTCATTGGATTTAAAGATGAATGTATAAAATGCTATGAGTATGAATGTTTTCAAATTGAGATAAAATGTTTTTTTCTGTGTCTTTCAAAATGTTTTGGATTTTTAATATTAATTTTATTAAATATTTTACTTTAAAATGATTTAAATTTAAAGTAAAAAATTTATATATTAAAATATTTATAAAATAATAAATTGTTTATAAAACTTTAATTAAATTCAAATTATTTTGGTTGGTTTCTACCTTATGATTACAGGCAATCAGTCAAAATTAAAAAAAACGTGTGTTTGAATGGCCCTTTCTTTTAATATAATCATTTTCATGCTTATTTAATTATATATCTCTATCTATCTATCTATCTATAAATAGATAGATAGATAGATATTTGGTTTTGATAAATAATACTATAAGGTATCTCTGACTCCTCGTTCTCTTTAAAATCAATCAACACAAATACTCCCAATGTAAATTAATATTATACATAAAAAGCACACGCCAATTATAATAAGAATAAACGTTAGTCCTGACTATCCCAGGAGAAATTTTGTCTTTACTCAATTTAACTTGATACCTTGATCTCTTTTTCCAATTATCTTATTTCAACTAATTTCCCTATTTCCTTAGATCTATTCTCGTCTTCTTCGTCCTTACTTGAGACAGAATGCCAGTAGTTTAAGATTTTTGAATCTCCTTAAAATGTGGAAATAATTACTTTGAACCAATTTGCATTAATTTGACAGCATTTCTTTATTTACCATACATTAGTCTTTCTTAAATAATTTTTCTCTTATTTTATTATTGTGTTGTCCTGAAAATGGTTTTTCAAATTCCATATTGTTTGCTTTTCTTGTTGTTTACCCAACTTGAGTTTCATTAATTAATATATTTATTAATGTTTTCCTGTTCATACATATTCCTTTACTTTTCGACTCTCTATTCATATTCTGATAAATTCATTACTAACACGATCCTCACCTATATTTGACACGTTTTTAAAAATTTAAATCTGATGGTTTGTTGATTTTCTGCCCATTCGCATTTTTACCCTATTCAATTTCAATTGTGACTTTTATTGAATGCTTCCAAGATATAACCCTTTAAAATAATATATATATATATACAACCATATTAACTATCCCTACACATTACACGAATATCCTATATAGATCTTAAGGATGCTAAACAAGTAAATTATAAGATAAGCTACTGCTGAAAAATATGTATTGAACGAGAAAATTTCCTCTTTTAATATATTAATTTTGTAGCATAGGCTTGTTAAATTTACTTTTTAAATATTTTGTTTATTTCTGTCAATAGAAAAAAATTAATAATTCAGTAAAAAATAATTTATTTATAAATTAAATTATTTGTTTAGTTAGATACAAAAAGCTAACATAAAATCGGCAAAAAATAAAAAATATATTTAAAAATTTATCCATTTGATAACATTTGATATAATTTTAAATTCGTCTAAAAATTGAATATTAAAACAAAAAATTTGTTACATATTTATTAGTAAAATCTTTAATTTTGATAGAATGTAAAATTATTTATTTATTTTCTGTTTTTTTCCAATGACAGTTGCACAATAAATTAATACCATAGGGAATTTTCAATAAATTATTTATTTATATTTTTGTTCTTTACTCCTTGAAACATTATACCCTAAGTGTTTTTCTAACAAACAATTTAAATACCCCGTAAACCTAAGTAAGCGTTTAGTTTTCTAATTGTCATCCGGTAAAGTCTAATGATAAAGGTAAACTTAAGCATACTTAATTTGAGCTCAATAAAACAATATATATTTGCAATAATTAAGAACAACATAATAAAATATATAGAAATAAAAGATACAGATCCAAAACTTTACATAGAGTGAGTTTGTTGACCATCAAAAAATTGCGAATATATTTTCATCCGTTTAGCTTCTTCAACCGAGGCAAAATGAACAGCTTCCATCTACCCAAAAAATAATAAAATATTTGTTGCAAGAAAAGGAAACGAATACTATAAAAACAGCTGGACTCTCGGTGTAATTGGGAATCGGTCGGTAGAACTCGCTCTAGAGTAGCACCAAAGGTCTATGAAAGATTTTCCAATAATAATCATTGTCATTCATTGTAAGTAAATCTCCATAATATCTGTGAAATTCCTCCATTATCATGGAAAACATATTCCAAAAATAATTTCATTCTGCTTTTGGAAATCAGGTTCAGATTGAATAGGAATTCCAATTTCTTTTCCTTCTCATTTGGAAAGAATCGGAATGAATTTTCTATGGAGTTCCCTGAAAAGGATAAATCAAATCTTTGAGACCTCATTACTAATTCAATTAAATTGCTAAACTTTCTTCTGAATTTACGTTGAATAAATATGTGAAATTTTATCGTTTTTCAAATGAAATTTTAATAACTTCAATTTTGTTCACTATTTAACTTAAAAAAAAATAAATTAAATGAATTTAATAATATAATTATTTTAATATTAAAGAAAATTTTTTTTTATCAATATGATAATAAAAAACTAATAGTTTCAATATAATAAAAAATAAATTATTTTTGTTTGAATAATATTTTATTGATTGAGTTAAAATTTACCATTTATATCTGATTTTAGTTAACTGAATTACCTAGAACAAAATACCATCTGGATTAATATTAATTATATTATTATTATTATTATTTTTATTATTATTATTATTATTATTATTATTATTATTATTATTATTATTATTATTATTATTATTATTATTATTATTATTATTATTATTATTATTATTATTATTATTATTATTATTATTATTATAAAAATAAGAATAATAAAAGTAGTGTTAATAATTCAGGGATATTAGGATTAGAGAAAATTTAGATGAAATAAACAAATAAATAGCTGTAATTGTTTGAGATCGTTGGAATCCTAATGGCTTTCTATTTGTTATATCATTCTTTGATATGGAATCTATTCTTTCTTTAATATAACGGATGATAGCATCAAATTCATGAATCTTAATTGAATCTCATTTATTATTATTAATTTAAGGGTTTTGTTTGTATGAATTCTTTGATTATAAAAAAACAGGTTTTTGACTGACTACAGTAATTTCAATAATTCGAATGAATGAGATTCAAACAAATTATATATGATATTGGAAAATGTTCTCTTTTTAAAGTCACAAATCTACAGTAAATTCCGTATTTTACAATTATATTTACAAAGAAAATTTGATTTTTTTGGTTCCTAAAAATAAAAATCCATTAATTAGTTTTCTTTTAATAATAATAAATTTATAACATATTTTAATCGAAAAGAACTAAAAATGCAACTTGAAGAAAATATCAAGAAAATCACTTCTTGTAAATATTTATTTTGTTTATTTAAAACAAAATATTTATTTTAATTTTTTTTCAAATAATTAAAAAATTAATAATAATTATCATTTTTTTATTATAATTTTATGGTTGTCGCTTTATCAGCCTAAATATTGTCATTAACACGTGTGACAAATTGGGACAAATTTCACCGGGCCTCTTACTATTTTTGCCATTTCAACAATTTTGACATTTGGGATTTGTATTCTGTATAAATTGTCATTTTATTTCATAGATGAATAATTTAGCCACCTCTATAAATTCTATAAATAAATGGCAAAAATGCTATTGTGTATCAACACGACTTTTTCAGGTGAATTTATTTTCTCCGTTCAATTTTTATTATAATTTTTTGATTTATTTACTTGATTGTTTTCGACAGTTTATATTAAGATTTTCATTTGGAAATATATGACAAATAATTATGGCAAATAATGAAATTAAATTATATGAAATATACTTTATTTATTTTTTGAATTTTAATGAAAATTTAAATTAAATAACATATTAATATTTAATGAAATTTATACTCAGAACTGAAAATGAGCTCCATAATTTAAAAAATGTATAGAATCAAATGTAAAATTTTGATATATTTAAAATATTTTTTAAAATATATTTATGAAATAAAATATTTTTGATTGCATCCATTTGTATTATTAAATTTTTAATTTAAAAATTATTTACTTAATATGATATTTTGATAGTAGTAACTTTTAATAATACTAATAATAATAATAATAATAATAATAATAATAATAATAATAATAATAATAATAATAATAATAATAATAATAATAATAATAATAATAATAATAATAATAATAATAATAATAATAATAATAATAATAATAATAATAATAATAATAATAATAATAATAATAATAATAAATAACAATAATAATAATAATTTTTCTCTTATTTCAGTTGAAAATTGAGAGTTAAGATTGATATCCATCAGTTATTCATAAAAATCAAAAGAATGATGTGTAAGAATTTTTTATCTTCACAGGATTATTGTTTTAAAATGTAACATAAAAAGAGACGTAATTTGAACGTTTTCGTAAAATGATAATTATTATGATTTTCATTATTAAAACAAATAAATCTCTTCATGCATTTTATTAGTGCAAAAAGTAGAAAGGAAAAAGTTCAATAGACAAACAAAATGCGACACCAAGTAAATTTTAAAAAGGTAAGATTGAGACGCATTGAGGAGGTGCGTGATTTTAATTGTATAATGATACAGTTTCACGACGTAATTGTTGTTAAATGATTTCTTACTTTCTAATTTTCGTTATCAGTTTCTCGACATTTAGCAATTATTTAGTAAGCATTATGTTTAAATTGGTGTTATTTTGAAGAAAAAAAGTGTAGAAAATAAACATATTGGAATAACACTAACTTCAACACACACACACACACACATATATATATATATATATATATATATCCTTATAAGAAGAACGTTTGATGATTATTATGCCACAACGTTTTAAAGAGATTATTTATGTTTTTGTAGACTAATAAAATGAATTTGATAAGCTTTTAAAAGTTTATAGGAGTCACAATTGCAGGATACGTTTTATCTTTTTGTTAGACTTTTTCAATTGATATCAAAAAGATCCCACTTTGATTCAACCGGAATAATAAGATTTACAAACTAATTCAGTTTTGAATGACAAATGTTGAGAAGTAGGATTATCAAAAATATATTCTTACTTAAGTAAAATATGCACTATTTATGACAGAAAATATTTCCATGTATGCCGTTAAACCAAAACGGCACATTGTCCGTGACCGACAGATAAGCATTGGATACGTCCAGTGTTTCAATTCTGATATTAAATACTGTTAAGGGATAAACGCTAGAAGATTTCCGGTAAAACAAATTGATTATTTTTATAAATAAATTGAATATTTGTTTGTTTTAATATTTTGTTATATTATTCTAAAACCTAGCTAGTGCATATTTGAATAATATTCATTATATTAATTATTAATATCGCTAATTATCATGCTGAATCCATAATATATAGTATTTAGTATTTAAGAAAATCTAATAATGATAATAATAATAATAATAATAATAATAATAATAATAATAATAAAAATGATATTAATAATAATAATAATAATAATAATAATAATAATAATAATAATAATAATAATAATATTTACTATAATATTTTCTATAATGACATAGGAATATGCAAGAATTAAAATCACTTATCTTATCCTTCAGAACAAAATGGCATATCGTAATTGTGAAATGCATGCAGAAAATATCACAGCAAAACTGCTCATATTCTGATGAAACAAAATTTCAAAAGGTTGTTTGGGAATTCACACTGAGCAGCGACCGATATGAAAAAGCAGCTGAATATATCTGCAAAGAATTCAATCTCAACAGTAAGTGTTTTGTTGCTACTTTTGAGGAAGGGGAAAATTGAAACAATAAATCATGGGATCGAAGCATTTCATTCACATGGTTTCATTAACTGGACACTTTCGACACAGCTAATGGTGGAATGTCAGATTTATAACTGTTTCCATCTTTAATTAATCAATCATTGGCCTCCCCTCCCGACATGGGATATTAATTCATATCATCTCCCAGTTCATTAAATTTCACTTCAATTTAGCTGTCAAAAAATTGTTTTTGCTATAAATTGAATTTTTACTTTTATTATCAAATTAAATTTATTTAATAAAATTTTTGATTTATTAAAATTAATTTTCTTTCCTGATATTTATTCAATTTAATCCGTATATTGTGCAAGTCAATTATTATTATTATTATTATTATTATTATTATTATTATTATTATTATTATAATTATTATTATTATTATTATTATTATAAATAAATTTGCCAACCATTGAATTAAAAAGAAAATGCCAATAAAACATTCTTCGTACGAAATATTTTGGCAGTTGACTAAAAATATTTTGAATTATCTTATTATTAAAACAAATTATTTTTTGTATTAATATAATATTCTAATAAATACTTAAATAAATATTTCAATACTTAACTAATTTTTTAAAAACATTTTTTTATAAATATTATAAAAATTATGAATGTTTTAAATAGTTTAAGTATGCTAAATCATGTTTGTGTATAGTTTTTAAAAAAAGTTTTTAAATTTTAATATTATTAAAATAATTTAATTTATAAAATGTTAAATTAATTTTAAAATTATAATATTTATATAAATAACATTTTAAAATTAGTTAAACTTGTTTAAATATCTTTTTAAGTGTTTATTTATGAGAAAATTAAATTAATATTAAAAAAAATTGTTTAAATTACAAGTTAATTCATGATATTTTAAGTTGGTTTTTGTACCTGAAGATGAGAGTTATGCTGTCGAAATATATCGTAAGAAGAGTTTTTTATTGGCATTATCTATTAATTAAATCGTTACCAAATTTATTTAATTATTTAATTATAAATTAAATTAAACTTTTTTAATAATATTAAAATTTAAAATATCTTTTTAAACAATACTCAAAAATTAATTTATCACAATTTAACATACTCAAACTATTTTAAAACATTCAAAATATTTGTAGTCATAGGATTTTGTACATTAATCTTTGGATCCAACATTTGATTATAAAATAATCCTTTACAATATGCTACAGAAATTAGCAGTGAATATTCAATTTGTGTTTCTAGATTTTTAAAAATAAATTAATTATGTTTTCATTGGTAATAAATTCGATTTAAAAAAATGTTTAAAATGTTTAAAATTAAAAATAATGAATATTAAATTCATAATCATTTTTCCTTGACTTTCTTTTAGTTTTGGTTTCAAAATATGTTTCAATGTATATTTTAACAAGCATTGCCTACAATACAATAAATATGTTTTTACTAGCATTTTTTAGTATATCGTACTTTTCAATTATGCAAATAATTCAGATCCATCGTCAACGTCCAAATATTGTATGCTATTTTGGGCAAGAATCCATAATTAATTAAATTAAAATTACTAAATCACGGTAACAGAAGCAGTTATTAAATTAGCTGCTGCACATAAACACGCAGATACATAAAATAAACAAAATTAAGAACAAATAACTAATTAAAAACAAAAGTAATTCAACTAAAATGAACTTCCTACAACTGCAAACATTAACATAAGAATTAAACATTCAAAATAGAAATTAATAATTAATAAGAAAAGAAAGATTAATGAAAACCATAAAAATGGCTGAATATAAAACAACTGAAATCTGATTGGTCGCACAACTTCACAAAATTAGTGTATAAGCAGCAGCCAAATTCATAACTCTAGAATTTTTTAAAAAACATTTTCTCACATACTTTTAAAGTATTTTAATTCTTAACAAATTTTTATTAATTTCTATGATATTGTTTTGATATTACTAATTAGATTTTTTGATGTTCAAGACGCTTTGGTTACATCAGCATTTCCACTTTCATAATCATATCTATATTCAACTATCTATAGCAACTATGAGAAACTCAAAGCGTAGCTCACTGGGGCTGTGCACGGGTTCGTGTTTAGTAGCGAGTAAGACAACGGTTGCCTTGGTGGATACTCCCAAGTTATGCCATAGTTGAGTTTCATGGAAAATTGAACTAATAAACACTAATTCACACACCAAATTAATTACACTAGTAGAATTTGACAAAATTCACGTTTCTTAAACATTTGCATTAGAATGTAGTGCTAAGAAACATTCAACAGAAAATCATTCATTTAGGCTATTCACATACCATTAGTAGAAAAAGAAAGATAATAATGTTCAGTATTCACATTATCTTCTTGATTATATGTCCCGAATTTCCATTAGGTTATGAGGATCGTGTTAAATCCTTACACTTATATACTCTCGTTGACACTCTGACATGCAATATATTTGCAAATTTTCTTAGACGAGTAAAAGTATGCAAGTTTGTATTAAATTGGAAGGTTGCATAACCCTTCAAAATGAAATAATAATTTTCTTTTCAACCATTATTCCTAATTAATAATCAAACTTTTCACAAAGAAATCTGTTGGTTTCAATATTTCCTCGCATCATTTTTATTGTTGATAATGTAGTATAGTGGTTCTTTACCTGTTATGCGAGAAGGTTCAAAACTTTTGATAGTGACTAAATAGTAAACGTTTTATCAACTTTTGAGACTTACCATCTCTACCATTGGCTTCAACGATTTGCACTTACAACAAATGCAGTACAATGAGAAACTGGTTAAATTCAATTAAAGACTTACGTGTGACCTTTTTTTTAAAAAAAAGAGTTTCAAAAGTACCATTAGGAATGAGAACAACAATTAAAAATTTAGGTATTTTTTTGTATATATATATGTAAATTTAATACAGCGCCAATCCAACATACATGCTATGCAACAATATATTTCAACCGACTCACTGTCATCGTTAGATATATATGAACTTGAAACTATATAGTAAAAAGTACTTTTATTTAAATAAATTTCTTTTATATTTTAAAAATATTTTACTAAAAATTTTAAATTTTGCTTTTTTAAATCTCATGTTTTCAAAAATTTTATGAAATTTGTTTAAATAAAAGTAATTTATTCTATATAGTTGAAGTTCATATCGACCTGAAGAAGACAGCGAGTCTGTCGAAATATATTGTAGTATAATATAAATGTTGGATTGGCGCTTTATTTTATTTATTAATTTAATTCCAATGTTTTGTGATTGTTTTAATCAATATGTAAATTTGCTTTTAATAATAAAAATCTTTGAAAAAGATGTAATTTCTTTTATTTAGAAATATAAAAATACTTTTCAAAGTGGTGTGATCACTAAAAAGGTTAATAACCCCATGATATAAGGATTCATTTCAAACTTTAAGATATATAGCAATTTCTTATCAGAATAAACATTTTAAAACTATTATTGGCATACGTGGCCTGAAATAAAAAAAATAATAAAAAAACAAAACAAATATTTCATTATTAGAATAACTACCTCTTTTTTTCACGTAAATGACAAATTTGAGTCTACCGGTGTTCTTCAGATATTTAAATAAATATCTAATAAAAATAGTCAAATAATTTTTAATAAAATGTATTCAAAGTAAATAATTTAAAATAAAAGTAAATTTTTATTTTTAACATATTACAATTTAAATTTAAAATTACAATTAAAACAATAACAAGTGACACTATAAAACGTTAATTAACCACTAAAACATGTTTCTTATATTAATCAAATATATTTTATAATGTTATATCATAAAATATAATTATTTTATTAAAATGTTTTCAGATTTCACTGATTTAATAATTAAAAAACTATTTGAAAAATTTTAAAGTAAAATTAAATTATTTAACTTTATTAGTAAAATCTGTAATATGATTAAATATGATTGGATATTTTTGATTTTGTTTCTCTCCATTCAAATATTATAACGGATCAATATATTTGTGTTTGGTTTAAATATATTGATTAATTATCATATGAAAATAAAGAGAAAAATAGTTTATAAATAAATAATTAAATAAGTTTGACAACGATTTTATTAAAATAAAACGCCATTCAAACACTCATCGTACGATATATTTTGATAATTTAACTGTCATCTTCGAGTTCAAAAACCAACTAAAATAATTTGGATTAATTTATATATTTTAAACAAATGATATTTTAATTAAATATTTTTATAAATAATTATTAAATTCCTTTTAAAGAAAAATAATTGCTTAAATTGTTTTAATAAATTTATGAAATGTTAAATACTGTAATTTTGTATTTTATAAACAAATAAAGTTTTGTTCCTTGAAAAATATTATTACATGTTTTTATACAATTCTCGTTTTTAAAGAACTATTTTTTTTGAAAAACTAAAATAATTTTGTTTTAATGTTAATAAATGTATTTTAGGTATTTTCTAAAATATTTGATGGAATTGTGTAAAATTGAAAACTACGGGCAATATTATGGAACAGTTCTTCTCGGCAGGCTCGACTTGACAGTCAAATTATTGAATTGACCAGTTTTCCCCAGTCCAAAATCATAAATTAGCTAAATGAAATAAATGATTTATCACAACAGTTTTGAAGGTTTATGTGACATTTTCACTTTTGGGAATTTCAATGAGAAACCTGATTAATAGTAGGAATCAATTAAATATGTCCATAAAATTGTCAAATTACTACTGACAAATACTCACTAAACGAGCCTTTGATAATACTTGATTTCAATTTCCTAGGACGTCAATTACAAAGAATCCTCTCGTTCGGCTCTAGAATATCTCGGAAATTGTAATTTATTAGAGAATGTTTAATATCAGCTAAATTAATAATAATAATAATAATAATAATAATAATAATAATAATAATAATAATAATAATAATAATAATAATAATAATAATAATAATAATAATAATAATAATAAACATTAATAATAATAATGACAATAATAAAAATAATAATAATAATAATAATAAAAATAAAAATAAAAATAAAAATAAAAAAAAATAATAATAATATTAATAATAATAATAATCATAATAATAATAATAATAGTAGATTATAAATGATTTATGTAAATAAATATAAATAAATATTTTTAATTATATAATTATCTTTGAAAATAAATGCGAAATGAATCTGATGTTTTAATGAATTTTTCTATTCTTTGAAAATCAAAATATTTAATTCAATTTCTTGACCAATTAAAACAAATGTTATTGAGAGTATTTTATTTTGTAATATAATAATGTTTTATGAAATTTTTTAAATAAACACAAAATATAATTAATATCATATCAACAATTAAAACAAAGTAAATTATATAAATTGTTTTAACGTTTTGAATCCCATTGGGTTAAAATTTCAAAATTATAGGATTTATTTTACAAACCGTTTGATTGGGATTTTCATACAAAATTTGTGTATTAATAAAAATGCAGAATATTTATTTGCGTTTTCAATAAATTTCATTTAAAATATTCTCCTCTTACGAGAGCAGGATATTTGATCTTTCAAAGCAAATAATTGCCAACGAAACCATTCGGATGAAGGGAAAGAAATAGAAAATTTATTCTGTTAATGCATTAATATTAATCGCCTTGCTTAATTGCACTATTATCAAAGAAGGTTTTAAGAAAATTGATATAAATAATATATTTTTTTTAGATTTCCAGCACAGTTTTTTTTAATAATATAACTACAAAAATGTGAATTAGACAAGTAACGGACCGGAGCTAAGTTTTATTGAACATCGTGGACTGCTTGCTTAAAGGAGGAGCACTGACAAGAGTGTCCTTGAATATACATGTTGCTGGATATATTTTTGGGAAACTTTACGCTGCTGAGAATTAACATGTAGATTCATACATTAATGTAAATTAAAAATATCAGCATATATAATTACCGGTTTCCGTAATCTTAATGCTTTGGTATAGTTATACATAGTAATACTAGTACAGACACTTATTGATATAGCTAAGTTGTAAACCAAATTTCTACCGACAACTTTTAATATAAATTGTATGTGTAAATCACATGATTTAAAAAGAAAAATGTGAGTGAAATAAATAATAACCACAAAGTTTAAGTGCAATTTCCCATATGACCTCGCAACCAGCCTGAACGGCTGCATAACAATTTCTGATGGTGTTACTGAAGCACAGTATTATAGCCCAAAAAACATTTGAGTCCTCAAACTATATACGTATTCTATGAATTTCTTGGAATTCTGCTCTCATAACATGGAAATCTATATTTTCTCTGAAAGTGGAATACGCGAAGGTTAACTTCTGTTAATAAACATTATGAAAAATGAAAAAATAGAGCTTACCAGAGACTAAGGTTTTAAGTGTAACTGATAATTTAAAATTAAATTAAAATTTGTACGATTGTGTGATTACTGAATTAAATCTTCTCAAGTTAATTTTTACCGTTAATGTAAATTTAGAAATAGAATTATGTCCCAGTTTCGCTGAAACGATGCATGCACCGGAATTGAAAGAGGAGATTTTGATCCTTAAGCATTATTCCAAGAAGAAGCATGTTCTTCATTTGAGACGCTTGATGGTTTATCAAAATAATGGAGTAAAAGCAAAAATAAATCATCGTGCCGTATAATTTAAGCAGTCTGTAATATCAAACCGTTACTTTGCTGCGTAGCTCTATAATTAAATAATTCACAAAATGTAAAAAATCAAGCATGTCAAGAATGAGTACTTGAGTGAAAGGGCTTATATGGGGACGATGCGGCATGATGCCATTTTATTTCAATGTATCTTTAGGAGTTCTATTGGAGTACTGTCCATGGAGGTTGAGGTGATAACAATCATCATTGTTACAGAAATTGATGAGCACTTGGGAAAGACCTATTTTATTTCGAATTTAACTTAAAGATTCTTCAAAACAAATTTTAAGAAAACCACTAAAATTGAAGACTTAATTTCTGTATTATTAAGAAAAAGTTTAGTGTGTTTGAATAGACTTAGTTACAAGGATCAATGCATAATATATTTACCCTAATTATGAATTCATTAATTTCAATTCATAGATTTAAAAAAATATCGTACAAAATTGAATCGTAAAGTAAATATAAGGAGATACTGAATCCACTTTCCTAGACATTCAAATTTTCAAACCTGAAGATGACAGTCAATCTGTTGAAATATATCGTAAAACTAGTGTTTGAATAGCACTTTCTTTTAGTAAAATCGTTGCATTATTTCACATTTTCCTGGTATTGATATACAGGAAATATAATTAAGATTTTTGTGTTCTAAAAATTTATTAAAACCTATGATGTAATTATCTATTTAAAAAAAATAAAAAACAAAAAAATTAAAAGTATGTAGCAAAAAAGGGTTAAGAGACATTGATCTTAAAACAGCCACTATTTGTTATAAGTCTACACATCTATCTATTTAATTAAGTCCAATCGAATTTATTAATCTTAATAAAATTAATTAAACATTTTTGAAATACACATGGTAAATATTTTATGCTGATTTTTTGGTTAAACGACTTTATCATCAAGGTTTTATAAGTAATATATTCCCAGTAGTTTTTGAAACCCTTAGATAATTAATTAAAATTGGAAAATTTTATTTTCTACTTGAATATTTTATTATTCTCAATAATATTACTGTTTTCATTCAATAAGGCATTGTTTCGAACTTGTGTAGAAAGATGATGGACAATCTCTCCATTGTACATGGTAATACACCCATTACAAGATTAACACTATACATGGTGTCACAAATATACAACAAAACATGTTACAAACTTTATAATACTTTGAATTAAATTTAAAATTGTCAATATTAAAATTATTTCAAATATCCTTTAAAGTTTGTGACATGTGTAGTGATTATTCTGTCACACGTTTAATCTATGTTTCGATTGCATATGTCGTTTTACTTGTAATTGGTGTAATGCCACATTTATTGGAGAGACTGTCCTTCAAATTATCATTATCTTTAAACAGTTTTTCTTTCTAAGCAAATTATGAGATTGTAAAAATAGGTTTTGACGAGCGCTAAAAAGTGTAAATTTATTCATCCCCTTAATTATTTGCTATTATATTGTGTCATATTAAGTAATAATCTAAGGAAATGGTGATTAGAGAAGATTAAAAAAAATATCTTTTTTATGTAACAATAAAGTCCACGAATTGAGAATGTCTCCAAAAAGCATTGAGCTAATATTGTTAATTAGTATTTATATATTTAGTTGTGATCCCAAGCTTTAGTTGTTGCCGAAATTTCGCCGTTAACAATGTTTACGACAGAAATAAAATATAAACCTTTTGAAACGGAAAAAAAGTCCATTAACTGAACTTGTTACAAATGTACCGGTTTGTTTTACTAATTTCTTTAAAATAGTTTTTAATCAAAAGAAATTTAACTTTTATTTATTCTGCAATTATTTTTAATCCCTGAACAAAATTTCTATGGAAAAGCAAATATATAATGTATAATTATGAAACTGTCTAATGCAGAGGCCGCCAACCATTTTGCCTAATGAACCACAAATTCATAATTTTCACTGCGGCGGACCACATATGATTTCTGTTAAAGAAGTCCATCTTTTGACGTTTCTGTAAGATGGGTGACACTATTTATTACAAACTGAGACCAGTACAATGTTTCAATTGGTTTTCTATGAGCAAAGGGTTTTCAGATTTTGTAGAAAGTCAGAAACGATAACGATGACTGAAATCTGGATTTGAGAGTGCCGTCGCATGATACATTTATGATGCTTTCTTTTTCATTAAATCTTAAACTGATATCTCCAATGTTTCTGGGAGATGAATAAGTTATCTTAACATTGTCATGCCTCGGAACTTCTTACTTTGGGGAATTGCGAAAAAAGGAATCGACAAGTGATTACAACTACTGAAAAACAATTGTCACAAATCTGATGGTCGGCATCCTCCTCTCTCATAAAATCGTTGAAATTTGACAGCATTTGGAAATCCTTTTCAGCCAAACGCGTTTGCCAAAGTATCCATCTTACCTCCTCATGTGAACACGTCCTTTCGTTGCCGTTGAAATAATATGGTGAGTTCATTTAACGGTAAAAACTACCTGCTAAGTCTGCAAGCTAGAATGTCCACTCATTCTCCGTAAATAAAATTTCAAATTTCGGAATATTTTGTTGCTAGTAAAATAAATTAATTTCTTTCTAGAAGGACGGATTAGCATTTTGTCTTTAGGCAACCATCTGACTTCAGTGTGAAGAAAGTGAGTATACTGAAAAAGGATTTCTTCACAAAACGCATTATATATTCGAGATTTTAGAGCTTTTCCTGCAGATTGCTCATGAACTATAACACAATGGGTAGACAAAATCTTTGGGGGACAAAAAGTCTTTATCCTTGCCACAATTCCTGAACGATCTCTAATCATATTTGCAGCTCTATCTGTGCATATCAAAATACACTTTCTCCATTCAATTACGTTTTTAGGAACGGATTATTGAGCTCTTTGAAAAGTTAAGCAATTCCGGTAAGTTCAGCAAACAGAGTATTCTTCTTGTATTTCTCCTCTACATTGAACACATTGAACTACAAAATATATTAAAATAAAATTATAAAAGGTTTTTAATATAATAATAATAATAATAATAATAATAATAATAATAATAATAATAATAATAATAATAATAATAATAATAATAATAATAATAATAATAATAATAATAATAATAATAATAAATTTATAATAAAAATAATTCAGAAGATCTCATGCTACTGAAAAGCTCAATCAAAAAATAATTTCTTTGCCTATATTATTAGAGACAATTAGTAGAAAGCAATCATATAGAATCTAACAAATGTCGATCAAAACACAAAAGAAAATTATTTCAGATAAAATCGCATTGGAAATTTAGTAAAAGTATTGAAAAAATAAATGTAAAGAAATTTAAAACTTCCCCAGAATCAGATGAATTATTAATGAAAAAGAAAACAGTTGAGAAATCTAGAAATAGAAATAAAGTTTTAAATGTTTTTCACAAATTTATTTCGCTTTATCCATTTATTTTCTTCATTTATTTCTTTATAAAAAAATAAAAATAACAAATACATTCTCATTGCCTTCATATTGTTTAAATATAATATCAGCTTCCTGGATTTATATAATCATATTTATTTCTATAATATTTCTTTGAATAAAAAAAATTTATAATCATTAATATATATTAATTGTCTATTTAAACATTACGGCAAGTTCATTCAACATTTCATTTCAGATATTTTTAATAAACATCATTGGATAATAAATTTGCATTATCTTTATCTACAATACACACAAACGCTGTATGCTAGAACTTAGCAATATTTTAAAATTTATTGAAAATAAAATCTTTAAAATTTAAAACCATTATTAATATTATTATTAAAGAATAATTCGAAGAATATGAAGCATTTCCAAGGATTTCTAAAGAGTAAAAAATATTTTGGAATTTTCGGAAGAAAAATAACTTGAAATTCCCCTGATCTACGAAGTCGCGCAAGTAATATTAGCTTTTTCTGCCACACAAGTCAGCGTTGAGAGGGCTTTTTCAGCGCTGAAATTTATTTTAGCTCCACAAAGAACATATTTAACTGAACAGTCATTAAGAAATATTTTATTTGTTAGGCTAAATGAAAACTTTTCTAAAAATAAATGAAAATAACTAATAATGATTATAATAAATAATATGACTTATTCTCTTTTCTAAAATCTAAAATATTTTTTTATTTCGTAATTTACTAGAGGCATTAAAGAAAAAAACAATTATGGTTGTTCAGGCTAACAATCAGCATAACCAAAAAATAAATATTATAAAAAATTCGAATTTTTTCGGTAAACTTTGTGAAACTGAGCCGAACCTATATACCAGGCATGTCAAAGTCGCGGTCCACAACACTCTTCCATAATTATAGTGTTTTAAGTAAAAAAAATTCATTAAAACCTCAAAAGCATTAACGTAAAAAACAAAATAAGGTTTTAAGAACACTTTGTTATTCGTTTTGTTAATATTTATTTAAAACCCCAAAAATTTCTTAATTCTGAAAATCTTAATTCTAAGAAAAATTAAAATATTGTATTTTTGAAGATCGAGTATAACTTCTGCAATTTTCGTTCACATATTTTAATTTCTAACGGAAAGATTTGTATTAGTAATAGGGCAGAAATTTCACTTGAACGCATTTTTTAGATTTGTTTTTTCACAACAATTATAATTTAGTTTACTATTAATGATAGTAGTATTACTTTTATATTTAAAATTAGTGTATTCTGTTTTTTCAAATTTTTGAAGATAGAGTTTGATAATTGTTTTTATAAAAAAACTAATTCTAATCCGGTAAGTTTTATTAGCATTTTTTTTGAATTACGCATTTCTCTTTAGTATTATAATATTAAAGCCGTTCAATTTGTAGATGAAACAAAGTACGAATAAAAAACGATCGATTAAAAGTGAGCATTGTTTGTCTCAATATAAATGGAAGATTAAATATTTTTTTCATTCAAGAAAAAGGAAAAATATTCTGATTGATATGTCGACAGACTATTTTAGTATGCAAAAAATACATCATGAAAAGGCATTATGATACAATCCATAATGAAGACTATGAAAATATTGTTGGGAAAATGTGTGAAGAAAAGTTGTTGGAACTAAAAGCAGTTCTTCAAAAACAACAAATCATTTTCACTAAACCAGTCTCAGAAAATCTGGCTGTTGTAAAAGCTTGTTTTCGGTTATCGCATGCAATTGCAAAAAAATCAAAATCATTTATGGAAGACGAATTCATTAGTGAATGTTTAATAATAGCAGTTGAAGGGTTATGCCCGATATGATAAAAAAATTTAAAAACCTTAGTTTGTCCCGAAATACGTTTGCGAATAGAGTCACTGACATTGCTTCAAATTTAAGAGGCCAACTTCGCTCATTTGCTTTGAATTTTGAAGTTTTTTTAATTTCAATCGATGAGAGTACTGATTAAACAGATATAGCACAGTTAGCCGATTTTATTCGAGGATGTGATGGGAATATGACAATAACTGAAGAGCTATTAGAAGTAATTCCAAAGCATGGTACGACAACTGGAGATGATATTTTCGATGTACTTATGATTGCTATTAAAAAATATTATCTTTCAATGAATAATTTAGCATCTTTAGCAACTGATGGGGCGCTTCGATGACGGGAGCTACACATGGAGTCGTTGGTAGACTAAAATTTATCTTAAAACCCAACATAATACATCTTTTCACAACTTTCATTGTATTATCCACCAGCAAGTTTTATGTTCAAAAGTAATTTAAATTGATAATGTATTTAAAAAAGTTGCTAAAGTTGTTAATTTTATTCGTGCACGCGGTTAAAACCATCGGGAATTTACGACATTGCTGAAAGATGCGGAATCTGATTACGAAGATTTTCCATATTATACTGAAGTTCGTTGGCTTTCGAGTCATAAAGTTTTTAATATGATTTTTACAACTGTTGGACGAAATTGTACTTTTTTAAGAAATTAAAGATTATGGCTGCTCTTAACTGAAAGGAGTTAATTGGATACAAGACTTGCCTTTCTCAGTTGACATTACTGGTCATCTCAGTCAACTCAATATTAACCTTCAGTTTAAAAACATGCTCATAACTTCACTGTATGATCAAATAAATTCATTCAAACAAAAGATATCCCTGTGGAAAATACAAATAAAAAAGAAACTTTATACAATTTTTCTAGTTGTAAGACTCTTCTGCTTAAACATCCACAATTAGAATTTGAAAAATTTGAGAATCAACTGAAAATGTTGGAAGATTTCGAAAAGAGGTTTTTAGATTTTCAAAGTAGCGAGTCTCATTTCAATATTTTTTGCTCTTCGATGTCTGTTGACATTGAGAATATTGACGAAAATTTGCAAATGGAATTTATAGAACTACGATGCGACACCTTATTAAACCAAAAATATAAGGAAATTGGTATTCCAAAATTTTACAGCTACTTATCTGCTGACCGTTTTACAAGAATCCGACACTTTGTTATACGCATATTATCCATTTTTGGTAGCACGTATATTTGTGAACAACTGTTTACAAAAATGAAGATAAATAAAGCTGTGCAACGAACCAGATTGACTGAAGAACATTTAGCATCGACATTAAAAATTACATCAAGCCAAAAATTAATACCAAATTTTGACAATTTGAAAAATGAGAAGCGGTGCATTATATTCAACAAAAAATAATTATATTTTTATTATTAAATAAATTTCTATATAAAAAGTTGTGTTTTATATTCTTTATAGTTAATTTATATTCAATTAACAATCAAAATTTTAATTTTCAAATTAACTAAGTACATGTGGCCCACAACAGGATTTTGAATACAATATTTGAAAAATTTGGCCTGTATACCGAAATGACTTCGACATGCCCTCCGTATACGAACCCTTTAAATTTTAAAGTGTTGAATCTGTACCCGAACCCGAACCCAAACTTTATTGGGTTCGAAACCCTGTTTAAAATATGATTTTATAAATTGTCACTTTAAAAAAATATGTTCATATAAACAATAAAATGGAGTTTAAATATCAAATCAAATCATTAACATTTGTAATATCAGCTGTCGACATTGCATAATCTTTCTTATTTTTGTTTTTATGTCTTGTTTACTTTGCAAAAACGATTCTATGCGTTACATATTTTCCCTCTATCCACTCTTATTCAAACTATATAGCCTCCAAAAATATTAATATGAAATATAATTTTCTTTATTTCTATCATTAATATATTAAAATTGTTTATTTCTGTTAAATTAAAATTTATTAATATTAAAAAAAATTTCTTCAACTTCTCAAAGCTTTAAACTTTCAAAAGTTAAATTTTTTATGAATTTTTATTCTTAATTTTTAATCCAAAACAAAAAAAATTAAATATTACAAAAGACGGAATTTATAAATTCCATTTTTAACAAAAAACAAAATTTTCAGAGGCATTATTGTAATTAATCTTATTTTATCATTAATAACTTTTGTTTTACTAGATAGCAAATTTTTTCCATCTGTACGTTTTCAACAAATTGTGTTTACATAAATTTAAAAATATCAAAATACAAAAATTATAGTTTATCAAATATCAACAAATAACAAAAATAAAATCATCATTTGCAGCAAAAAAATACTTTTTTTTAAAAAATATATACTAATTATGCAGAATTTATACAAATAACAAATGTAAAATGATAACAGTCATTATTATTATTAGTCTGAGTTATTTGATTTCTCTCAGCTTTATTTTGCAATGATTTCGATATTAGGAGGAATGCGATGGATAATTCTTATAAATATATAATAGCATTGAATATACTAATTAAATTTATGATCATTAAAACAAAATATAAAAATAATAATTATTCTTATTATTTTATCATAATTTTAAAATAAACATAATTGACATATTATAAGGGATGAATGAAACTTTTGTGATTTATTATTTCTATAAGTTTTAGAATTATTTTCAAAAAAATAAAAAAAATAAAAAAAAAATAAAAAGTAAATTAATTTTATCTGAGTTAATAAATTCCACTTTGACAATAACAAAAGCCTCCATAATATAAGTAACCAATTTTGCTTAGTATTTTATTTCTTCTCTATATAGCTTTAAAAAATTAAAATTAAATATTTTATATCTGATAATATATAAAAGATTAAATATTTTCGTAAGGTTTGGAAAAAATAACTAAAATTCAATAAATCTTAAATTTAACCTTGAAAACCAACTGTTCTTTTAAGGGCAGTAGGTAATCTGTTACAAATTAAAATATTTCTCTGTATGAGAACATTATTTTTGATACAATTTTCGATTATGTCAACACTAGATGATATGGCAATGACAATGCATATTTTTTTATTAGTTGCCATTGGGTTTTGGTACAGAACGCACATTTGAAAGTTTGTCCAAATCTTTTTGTAAAAATATTATCAAATATAAGACAAAAAAGTTTCAGAAATAACTGGGTTAATAACAATATTGATTTAACTAATTTTATTATTTATTAAATCAAATTAAAAATATTACCATATGAATTAAGTATTTAAACAACTACTTTTGATAGATGCTGAATTTTTTGATTTCAATAATATGATAAAACGCTTGAAATATCCTCAAATTGCATATTTTTAAAATTGAAAATACTATAAGAAATGATTGTTGTCCATAATATTTGTTATTCTTTAAGTATTTTTATTATAAGGTTGTTGCGTGTGGTATATATGTGTTTTTTAGTTTACTTTTCTATACACAAATATTAGTTAATGCTGTTCTATAGTAAATGCACTTAATCAATGTCAGTTGTCCAAAATCTATGTCCTTATTTGAAGTAGGTGTGTACACTGTTTTAATTTGTATAAATTAACAATAGTTTATCTTAGATCTTTATTTGCTTACCGTAATTTATGTGGTTTTGTTCATAATATTTTAAAAACTATTATCCACATTAAAAATTTCCGAATCAGCAATATTTTATATATAGCAGTACTATTACAGACACATGCTGGTATAGTTAAATTGTAGACCAAAATTCAATTGGCAATTATAAATTGTATCACAAAATTACATGGTTTTAAACATGTTTAAAAAATTAATGTGCATAAAAACAAAAATATTAACCATAAAGAAGAACAAAATTTGTAAACTACATTCTATTTTAACGTATACTCAAACACTTAACATTTTTTTAACGGTTCTAAAAAAATATCTGTGACTCAATTGGTACACATTGTCATTACAAAATTATAAATTATTAAAACAAAAATATTAAATAAAAAATATTTAAAAAAAAATTAAATTAAAATAAAAAATAAATATTTCCGACAAAAAACAAACAATAAAACTTAAAAATTTTATTTTTTGTCTTAATCGACATTAAAAACAAAAATTCTGCAAAGTCAATGTGAAAAGAAAATTTATTATTTTTTTTTAAATTAAGTTTCCTGTTGAAAAAAATGAATCTGGTAAATTTTTTAAAGTGATACTATAATGATTTGAAACTGCTTCTTCAGCAATTCTTTCGTTGACTCAATTAGGAATTAATTTACAAAAAATTAAAATAATTTTCTCAATTAGAAAAGTTGAATTTAGAGGAAAAAATATTTTATTTCCAACAAAAAAATTAACCAAAATTAATTGTTTGATAATTTGAATTAATTTTGAGTTTTGAGGAGAATTTTTTTGATTATTTTCAATTAATATTTTTATTGCCTATTTACACCAGAAATATATTATTTTTATTATTATTAACTGCATCTAAATCATTTTGAAGATAAGAAAGATTTAAAATTGAATTATTATTCATGTTTAATTATCCTCTCATCATATCACCATTTTCATTTACAAATTTACTTTTAACTTGTTCCAAAATTGCCTTAACATTTAATGCCAGTGTTCCACCACCAATATTTTCAGGAATTACTATACTCATTTTTAAATTTTATTTTATTGTTTTTCAAGATATAATTTTAAACAAGATCTAGAATAATTTCTTTCAAAGACAGTTGCTTGTGCTCAAAAGATAATCCACTTTCCTCCAAAGACAGTCGCTTGCGCTCCGACAGTCGCAATAAAATAAAAATACAAAGTTGTCCACACATTTTTGTATATTCTTTCTGAACTTGCAAAGTATTATAAATATAACCATCACTTAAATATAATTTCATTTCTTTGATTGGAATAATTCCATATGAATCAAAATAAATTTTATATTTTTTAGAACAAAGAACACAATCAAATCCATGTTCTTTTGTTGTTTTAAGATTAAAAATACTATTATCAGAATTTAAATAATTTTTAATTTCCTGTCTCATAATTATGTTACATTTCAATTCTAAATCTTTTATAACATTGTGAAATAAAAATTAGTTGTAGTATCTCGACCATATTTGTTCAAAAAATCAGTCAAATCATCTTTCATTTGTTAAAGAATTAAACCTAAGTTAAATTTATTATTATTTTTTAATTTTATTTTACTTTATAATTTTTTGGAATACTAAATTTTAAGATGAATAATATATATATATATATATGTATATATATATATATTATGTGTGTTTATTAAAAGACTAATTAAAATGATTATCAGCGCGACAGAAAATCTCAAAGAATTTTTTGATTAATTTACTTTTAATATAAATATTTTAATCGATTTTTTATAAAAGTTTTTATGAAAATATTTCAAAATTTTAATTAACAAAAACTAATTAATTTTTCTTTACAGTTTGATTACATCATTCAAAACAATGAGTTCATTAAAACAAGATAATTAATTTAAAATGTTTGTTGAAATTAAATTGAAAGACATTTTGTAATGTAATTTGAAATAGATGACAAGTAAAATAAGATAATATAAGATTTGTTTTATTTACAACTTTTATATTATTAAATTATTTAAATAGTTTTCGATGGTTATATAGATTTATTTAGTTATAAAATTTTAAAATTGAAACAATTTAAGTTATCCTTTAACTTTATTTGATTACTTTGTTTACAGGTTTGTGACTTTCGAAATTCTAAAATAATTTATTTTGAAAAAGGTTTTCATAAGTTTTTTTCAACTTGGTTAAGTGAGAGTTTAGTTTAACTAAATATTTTGTAAAAGTTAAGTATAAATAATTATAATAAGGCATTATTATTATTATTATTATTATTATTATTATTTAAACATGAACATAACTTATCTCTTTTAAAAATACATTCTAAAAATCTTCTGAATCAACAAATATTTCATCAATTGAAACAGTATGCGATACACCATCTACAGCATCTAGAATGATAGCTGTTATACATCCTAAAGCGGACAGCGAAAGAACTGCTTAAATTGGCACACAAGTAGATAAATGTGTACCATCTGTCCCACTTTTTGGTACCCCCCCCCCCTCGACATCAAAAAAAATTGCATAAACAGCAATTATAAATCTAATGAATAAGAACAAAAATATGTTAATTTATTAATTCAATGAACAGTTGGATGATCTTTTGGATGAGCGGTTGGATAGGCTGTTGGATGTTCTGTCGGGTGAGTTGGTTGACATGTTGTGAATGTGCGATTTGATAAACTGTTGGATGTTTTAGGTATATGGATTCTTTGTTCCAATAAGAAATTGAGGCACTGAAAATGTAGAGTTTTTTTCGTAACAATCTTTGTATGATTTATGTGTTAGCTCAGTATCCTTTAATATTACTCTTTAGCTTTAAGACAAGATGATTTTCCTAACAACCTGTAGCATTTTGGTCTAAGGAATACCCACTCATCGTAACCTTCTCTTTTACTTTCGTCCTTGAATTTACCGATGACCGAATATAACTTTTAGAGTAAAGTGGGTGATTAGACGGATAATTAGAGGTATCCAAAAGATTGTCAATCACCATTTCAGACAAAAGAATATCTAATTTACAATGCTTTATTTCTAAAAAGAAAGAGTCTTTATCACCAGCAACTATATTATTCTCACAGTTAAACTGATGTCAATATTTTTCCAAGTCCTTATACTGGAGTTCGTACATACTAAGTTTAGACAAATCCAAGACCTATTGATCTAAACATACCGAGTCAGGATTTAACAAAGCAGCAATTAAATCATCAGTAATTTTGATACTTCTTTGAAAAGTTGGTTTGGAAGCATATGTTATCATCTTCTTTTCTGTATTACATGATCTTAAATTCATTCTCTTTTTTAAATTTTCGAAACTATTACAAACTATTATTTAATAACTTATAATAATTTTTATCTAGTGTATTTATACTTTTTGCTCTTAGTTCTGTATTGGTATCAATGCCGTTTTTAAAAATAGGAAATTGTTTGAAACTTACAGCTTTATTTACATGTGTGAGCTTTACACCAAGAATCAAGTACAACTTCAACAACCTCCAATGAATAACATAATTCTTTTTACTGTAATGAGTTAACAACAACATTTCTACTTTAGACCCCACAGGTTTCATTTTTTCAGCAGAGATAGGAAAATCATTCAATTTATCGTGAAGATTAGAAGTAATTTCAATATCCACTTCAAGAGTATATTCATAAGACAACGACTCAAGGTTCAAAGACAAACATTCAGATAATATATTCTCAAAACTATCAAGTATCCAATTAAGTTCATCACAAGGTAACGGTAGACTTAAAGCCCAGCCATTAAGATTATTAATATCAATATAAAGCAACTCTGTGCTTTATCTGTTTTTACAAAATACTTATTAACAAATGTAAGACCACCACGAATACCACCTACATAAAAATTATAAATTTTATGTCTTGCAACAGTTCAATTGGTTTATCTAAAGTTATTAATGCAGAACTCCAAGACATTCTAATAATACCGAAATAATTCAAATTCTCTAATCTATTATAATCGACCGAAATTGTTGGAAAAGTCAGCCAAAAGAAAGCCATCGAGTTTCAAATACACCATCATATAGTCAAGCAAATTCACACCTTTAGTTTCAGTCCAAAATAATTAAGCTTTCTCATATTCAACTTCACTCACTCCTTCACAGGTTGGAGGCAATTCATAAGTACTTTCAAGGACCTCTAAACTAGTGGCAAAGTTGTAAGGAAAAATACTTTTTTGATTAACAATGGTACCAGTAAAAACAGATCTCGTTAAAGGTAAACTAGTCAAAGTTTTCACAGCCTTAGCTAATGAGTCATTAACAAACTGGTAAGAGTCGATAAAACGTATTACCAACATATACCATAAAAGATAAGAATTTTTCACTACTAATTGGAATACATGACAAGTTCCAATTGGGAAATTGATTTATTCCATACTTAAGGATATGATGTAAGTCATATTCCCGTAAATTACGAAAATCTACAGGTAATAATTCTTTGATGCTCCTATTAACATTACAACTTTTACATACAGGACCAATATATTTTCCTGTAAAATGGTCATGGTCTCTAACCTTATCTAATATATTCTTATTGCACAAATAACAATATTAACAATTATCAAATGAATAGTCTTCGTCAAAAGAAAGTGGTAACATTAGCTTTTTCCCATTTTCTTTATAAAATGATAGCACAATGTTTGTTCCTATATCTGAGACCTTCTTCAAAAATGCATAAATGCAGTTTTGACCAATGAAATTATGTTAACTTGTCATTACAGTAAAGTTGTTGATTAATAAGGCAGAAATTGGCAAATGTTTTTTAAAATAAATGTCATCTTTTGGTAAAATAGATTTAAAATCTGCATAGATAACGAACGGAAGTATTATCGTTTTTGACCAGTTTTTGAACTCCAAATATTTATCTTTATCTTTTGGTAATGTATATAGTGTAGTACCCAACTGATTTTCTTACATAACTCTTGGTGTTTTTCAAAGGCTTTTGGCTCACAAAATCTATTAAAACAATATTCACACCAAAATATAAAATAAATTGAAATTTTCTTTGAAAATAATAATAATTAAAAATTGTGTTACAAAGAAGCTAAAAGTAAAATGAACAATTATCATTTTGAAGTTTAATTACTATATTATTATAAAAAGAATTATTAATTTAAGCCTGTCAAATAACTATATTTGATATTTCAATTTATAATGAAAATAATTTTGAATAATTACCTTATTTTAATCTTATTATTCGCAGAATAAAATTCAATAGTACAAGTACTAATGTAAATATATTACTTACGAAATTGCTTAAAAATTTGATAATTTGAGAAAGTGGTTCATTGACAATAAAATAAGATGAATTTAACTGATTGAAATAAATAAATTACTTATGTAAAACTACGAATTCTAATTTTCAATCATATAATTTTAATTTTAAAAGCAAATCGTTACTTACAAATTATCAAAAATGTCAACTTAAAACATTTAATTTATAGTTCACGAAATATTTCTGAATCAATTTTTAGAATAAGTTCCAAAATTTTCTACAAAAAACAATGTTAAAATCAAAACGTTCGTTGGATTATTATTATTTAACAAGTCAGATAATTTCTGGCTACTCGTGGTTCTCTGTATTAAATAAAGGTACAAACGGATGAAATTTATTAATTTTCAACATAAACTCAATCTATTTAAAGTTTTTTCTCGTTAACTAATTATTTGATCGGTGCAAGTAGCCTAGGAGAAATTGCTTTATCCGAACTAAAATATTTTTATTTTAATATGTATGTTCTTTTCTTTTTATTATGACCAACCTTTAGATCGTTTGTTATTTAAGTGGTAATCGTTAACTTTTCTCTGGCGCATTGACAATTAGCTTCTACATAGCACAGTATAAATATATAGATATAAATAAACTGATGAGTAGGTAGTTATGAGCACATAGATTGCTGGTAAATCGATTGTCTCACTCATAATTTGAATTACCTCATCTCGTTTCGCCTCGAGATTCAACGGGGCTTCATTGAACAAAACTGGTTATTTTAAAATTTTGAAATTCTCGAAGCAATTAAAACTAAATAATAACAATAATAATAATAATAATAATAATAATAATAATAATAATAATAATAATAATAATAATAATAATAATAATAATAATAATAATAATAATAATAATAATAATAATAATAATAATAATAATAATTATAATAATAATAATAATAATAATTATAATAATAATAATATGCAGAAAAAGAAATAGAATAAAAATTTTATAACGAAATTAATGACAAATAAAATAATAATAATATGCATTACATAAGTATTAAATTGTAATCAGATAATCCGATCAATAATTATTTAGAATAATAATAATGTAATTAACTATTGATTTTCTGAATAGATAAAAGAATAGCAAAATTTTATAATTTTATTTTTTATTGGATTATATTAGAATTTTTTGTTACAATAAACTTATATTAGTATATTAATTTTTATTTAAATTACTGTTTATTTTATTTTATTTAAATTTTCTAATATTAAATTAGTTTTTTGTTTATTTTTACATTTTGTAAATGAGGCAGTTTAAATCAATTGGAATTGACAATGTCTATGTGGCATTCATGTGGAACTTTTGTCTTAAACCCGATATTTTACAGAAAATATTTATTATTATACCTATTATTATTATTATTATTATTATTATTATTATTATTATTATTATTATTATTATTATTATTATTACTATTATTATAATTATTATTATTATTATTATTATTATTATTATTATTATTATTATAATTATTATTATTATTATTATTATTATTAATTATTATGAATTATTATCATTATTATTATCATTATTATTATCATTATTATTATTCTTTTAACATTATTAATTTATCATAAGAAATGAATTAAATCTGTCAGAGTTGTGATTGTTTTCCTTCAATTATAAATTTTATATTTTTCTATTAAATATAATATAATAATGTAATAGAAAATTGTCTCAACGTACAAGAATATTGCTCACGACAATTTTCAATCCAACTGTTGATCTGAACCATGAATAGCTGTTATCAATAATAAATAGGTCATTGACCGTTTACCGACCTTTCTGCTCTCCCCAAAAGCACGGTTTCTGGGTTTTCTAATACTTTTGTTGAACAGCAGCTAGTAGTATTTGCATTTTTGTTTTGATGGATGTCTTTATTGCATCTATTTGTTTGAAATATGTTGGAAAATATCAGGACTTTAATATAAATGTAACAGCTTTCATATGTTTGAAGATCTTATGCTTAAATTTTTTGATTACCAACACATCTTACTCTTCTGTTTGATTTGATTGGCATTCTCTCCTTCGGAACATGACAACGTGTTACCTACAAAGTCAAGACGAACCTTACCTCGAGAGAAAGCAGTGCAAAAATCATAAGAATTCAACACTCATTGATCAACAGTTTCTTTTTGTTAGACGCTCTAGAATATATATTAGTTTATTTGTTTAAATATCCTTGTTCATTTAGTTTTATTAATGTAATTTCTAGCCTGAAGAAGACTGATAAACGTTGGTTATATTAAGCGAAATGTTATACAATATATTTAGTTGGTGCGTTTTAATCATTAAAACTTAGCCTTCTTTCTTTGATTACACATATATATATATATATATATATATATGTGTGTGTGTTTGTGTGTGTAACATTAAATTCCTCTGTAAGTTCTCTGTAAATTAAATTCCTCTTGTGTGGAGGAAAATATATTATATAAATTTAGAATTTGTTTCTATTAATTAAAACTACTAAAGTGATATTTAAAAATATTTTTCCCCTTACCGGTAAATATTTGTTAAATTTTCTTTAAAATATTTTATCTAATTTCACTAATATTTATTGATTTATCCACTGGAACTTCGATAAATCGATAATCGAAATTGAAATTAATTTTTATTTTATTTTAATGTAATTCCATTCTCATATTTTATCGATTTAATTATAATTATTAATGGGTTTTTTTGTGTTTTTCAATGAAACAAATCAAGAGATTGATTAAACCAATTGATACAAACAAATGAAATAACTTCTATGTTTTGTTTTAATGATACTTGTAAAATAATCGATACTATCTCATTGGAAATGATTTAATGATTTCATTATTATTATTTCACCAATTTATGGTTTTTATTATTTTTCAGTTTTTGAGCAATACAAAATTAATTGTTTCCAAAAAAATGAAAAATCGGCGGAAATTTGTTCAATAAAGCGGAAAGAGGCCTCTGATCAAGGAATTCAATTTTTAAGATTGAACAGCACAATCAATAAAAATCAACCTTATCATATCAACGTGCAGAATGTATTGATTATCTACGAATGCTTGTTAGTTTATAATTATAATTATAATAATAATAATTATTATTATTATTATTATTATTATATTATTATTAATATTATTATTATTATTATTATTATTATTATTATTATTATTTTTTTTTTTTTTTATTTTTTTTTTTTTTTTTTTTTTTTTTTTTTTTTTTTTTTTATTATTATTATTATTATTATTATTATTTTTATTATTATTATTATTATTATTATTATTATTATTATTATTATTATTATTATTATTATTAATATTTTATTTCGATATTTAGTTCACTAAAACAACGATACAATGAATTAATAATAATTTTCAAACATTTTTGAGCAATATTTGGAAATTTACATGGAATTTTATTTTTCAATGATCAAAGAATTGAATGAGGCTTTTAATCAATTGAAATAAATTTTTAATTAACTCCAACTCAAATTTGAAGCGAATTTTAACAAATTAAAATTTAAAAAAAGAAATTTTGATAAACTATTTACATAATTATTTATTAATATTTTTATTCACAAACGGAAAACTGATTAAATTCAGTCTTTCAAAATTAAATATTAAAATTTTAAAGTAATTTACGAGAAATTATATAAAAATAAATAAATAGATTTTTAACATTTTAATCATTATTTGAAATAATTAAAACACAGGTGTAAACTATTGACTGAATATTTTTTCATGTAAATTTGAATAAACTGCTTTATGGGTAATGTGTCCGAGGATAAGGAGTGGGGGGGTTAGTTCTTATTGTGTCTTCAATTACTGCATGACCAGATAGATTGTTCCAATGGCAAATTAAATTCAGAATAAAATGTTTATTTAAGAATGAAATTTTTATTATAATTTTAAATCAAAATCTTAAAATTTTCTAATAGATAAATATATATATATGCACATAAATTTTATTTGATTTACATAAAATTACTTCATTGCACAGACATTTTAGTTTTGACACTTGAATTTAGAAAATGCCTTTATATTGACACACTATTTTACTACAGGGCACACAAATTAAGAAAGTTATTAATATCAATCATCCCGATTTTTCTATGCAAGATGTTCATGACTCGTTAATGACTACCTTTAATTTTATAAAAGAGTGAAATGAAACAATTAATATTAATAACTTTCTAAATTTGTGTGGCTTGTAGTAAAATTGTGTGTCAATATAAATGAATTTTATAAATTTAAGTGAGCAAAAGAAAATTTGGGTGTGATGTAAATAAAATAAAAGTTATATGCGAAAAATACCTAATCTTTTCTAATAATATTGTAATCAATATTTATATATTCACATGTTTTACTGAAGTTTATATTTTTTTAAATTTAAAACAAAAATGACTTTTTTCCATTTATATCGTTATCCTAGTTTTAAAACTGTGAAAAGATAAGTTTATAAATAGAAGTGAAAAATTAATTAAAATCCAGAAAAAAGTAAGAAATGAATATTTTTTTTCAGAGGAAATTAAAAGATAGTAGCAATTGAAAATATAAAGACAATTCCAATAATTTTAAATTGCCAAAAGACTTTGAAAAACCCGATTAATAAATTAATTAAAATTTATATCGAAAATATGGAGAGATGTTGATTTATTATTACAAATTTATGTTAAACTTGTCAGTAATTTCTAATTTAAATATTTTAAAAGTGATAACCCGATAAAACAGCCCTAACAATATCTAGCGAGAAATTATATTTCCTGTGTATATTTCCAGGAAAAAAACTTATGAAAATTTTATTATAAAAATTAATTCCATTACCCGTTAAATTATATATGAAATTTTAAATTTTAATTTAAATTTTAATTAAATAATTGTAGTAGCTAAATAAACATAAATATACATAATGTTATATAAATTATTTGTGGAAATTTATTAAAGATTTTCTATCAAAATAGTTTTAATGATATATAAAATGAGAAAAGTTTTATTTTATAGAAACTATTTTTCTTGAATTCTCTAATTAGTTATATTATTTTAAAAAATTTATAAAAACAAAATATTACGATATTTCTTCTTCATTTATCACAAAAACATGCGCACTTAGAGTTGAGCCTTCGGTATTATTATTTTCTGAGACATTTTGTTTAAATATGTAATTTTGAAATTCTGAAATGTTGAAATAAGTTATATAAAATTAGCTTAATTTTCTTTTCAATATAATAAAAATAGTCACAAATGCGGTTGCAATATATTATTTCTGTAACTTATTTTCATTAATGTTTCTTTCTGTATATTTATTTATTTGTTTATAAAATAAATAATTACATTTAGGAAAACTGTAAAACATTTAAGTAGATTTTTCTTTTAAATATATATTTTATTATTATATTGTATTTATTATTGAATGAAAATAATAAAACGAGAAATTAATTAAAATTTTGGGAAAAAATATCACAAGATTTTTTTCCTGTTAACATTTTGTTAACATTTTTGCTCTGATTAAAAAATATTAAAATATCATAAAATATTATATTATCAGAAAATATTGCAATTAAATCACGAGATTTGATTAATTCAGCCATTATAAAATCATTTTAATCTTATTTCTCAGACGGGGGTAAATTATAATTTATGAAAAATAATTTTTTTTCTTTTAAATTAAATTTTAATTCACTACTCGAGTCTTCATATTTTGAAAAAATTTATATATATAATTCAAATTCGAGAAATGATGAAAAAAAGAGTAACTTAAATGAAAATGATGAAAATGTTTTGAATATTAATTTAGAATTATTGAATAAAAATGAAGTAAATTATTCCTTTATAGGTAATATATGACTGTTTTTCAGATTTATGTATTCCGATTTCTAAATTTATTATGTAATTTGTTGTTTTTATTCTCTTGTTAAATTTAGATAATTTAAACTTTGAAGAAAGAGAAATTGGGCCCAATTATAAATTTTAAATGTTCAAGAAATTATAGTTTTTAATTTTTAAAATAACTTACATTCAGTCACAATGACTGAGAAACAGTTGTTAAATCATTGTTTTGAGCTACAAAATTTTCAAATGAAAATTGCGATAAGCAGGAAAATGTGTGTAGTGCTCGATGCCTACAGATATACTTATTCGTGAGATACGATAAAAACATACACAGCAAACCAACGAAGGCGAATGTTGAGCAATATGTACTCCATCCCAGTTAATCGGTTTCAAAGACTATAAGCTAGACTTGAGCTTATATTCATTTGTGTACACTAATATAACCGTAATTACTTAATTCGCTCGTGTTAGGGGCTGCCAAAAAAAAATCTTTCATGTAGCAGCAAAAAGTATAGGGCCGGCCTTGCCAGTTATCATAAATTATGTGCAACAAAGACAAAATTATGAGTAGCTGTTAAGCCAAAAGTTGTATGTTTCATTAAATTACCTTTTCTTAAAGGTTTTCCAGAATATTTTTAATTTTTAATTCTACTAATATTTTTATTGTAATTAAAGTTCCATATGCTTTTATGGATTTAAAAAAAATTTTTAAAATTTTCTAAAGATTTTTCATTCAAAAAAATATATAACTTTTAATGTAATATTATAATTATAAATTAAGTTTGTAAATTATATTTTACATCGCTCCTATTTGTTTATCTCTTCGTTATGGAAAGTTTCAATGTGATAGAACACTTAAAAAATCTCAAATTTCTATTATTAAAAATGCCCATAATAAATTTGTCCATATACATCCATATAAATGCATTTTTATTATAGCGTTGTTGTGTGTAGTATGTGTGTTTGTATTTTATTTTTCTAATCCAAATTATTTTTCTGCTTTCTTATTATTATTTCAAATGCAATTATTTATTCTCTATCTAAATTAATTATTTCTTATAGAGACCTTAATTTCTGATAATACTGTACATAATTTATGATAAATGGTGTCATTATTAATGTTTAATGCTATCTAAGAATTACGCATTAATTATTTACTTAAAACAGATTCAATTTAGAAATCGAGTGTAGGAACACAATAATAACATTCAAAATATATTCGAAACAAAGCCTAGTAGATTTTGGTTGATTCGATTGATGATTGAATTGACATAGTGTTGAGAATTTATCATTAAAACTCGGAACATTTAAGGATAAGGAGTAATTGTGATGGAATATGAGTCTGATGTGGCTGTTGTGAATCGAACAATAATTTTGATTTCTGTGATTAATGTCTTGACTGATTTAAGAGTATTATAATGACATTCTTAGCGCCCAAATACTGATTCGTCATTTATTGGCACTTGAATTATGTCAGTTTTCGAGATTGTTCTGCCTTGGTGGTATTTTCTGTGAATCAATCTATTTATAATAAGCCTCTAGGAAGTTAGAATCTGAATTTGAACGGCTGAATTTAAATCTGCGGAAACTAAAATGAAACAAAGCATCAATTTCCACGATGAAATTTGAATGGGAAACAGTGTGACTGAATGATTGATGATATTTAAGAGTTGTTAGTATGTTTTAAAAATGAATAATTTGGCGATGATGTTAAAAGTTATAATATTCATACGAAAATAAATATTTGTTTTTCTTAATAACACCTCTGTAATTTAATTGAAATTTAATAAAATGTTCCTACACTACATCGTTTATCTTCATTTTAAAAGTATCGGATATTTCGTTAATAGTGGACTCCCATTATAATTATTATTGGTGCTCTTACTAACCATATTTTCGCCAAAACATAAAAAACTTAACTCTATATAATTAAGATGGATTTCAATTATATCTTGGCAAAATCTCGAATTACAAAGAAAATATTTAGGGAATTTTGGCTTTTCAAACCTTTCAAATGCAGACATAAAATTATTAACTGGTTGATTAAATTCAATAAAATATTTATTTATAATAATTAATTTCTGCTTGGCAATCTATTCTGTGTTAATATTTTACATATTTGGCTTTTTTTGAAGTGTTTTACTTTTTGGAATTTCCTGTTTCTGCTTCTGTATGCATTTTTTAAAATCAATTTAATATTGATTACGTAGGCAGGAGTGCACACCTGGCCCAGTGCATGTTTCATTGGCTGATTAAAAGTATAACTCATTCGATGCGTTATCAGTCGGTGAACATTTTTTATGAATCAATAATCCATATGACGGCCCAGTCAAAAGAAACTTTATATTAGGAATTGCCTAATTTTTATTGAAGTTTTCTTTAAAAAATAAATTTTATTCTGGAAAACCATAGGAAAATCGTAACAAAAAATTAGAAAATAAGTTTAGAATTTCGAATTTGAAGAGCTCTTAGCCTTTTGTGGTCATATAGAGTGTATGTATATAGTATGTACACCATCAGGCAGAGAATTTTCCGCTCTTTTCAATGATATGTAACTTTGAATTGCCAAAGTTTTATGAAAGATTTCCTCAACTAGAAAAAAGCACTACAATAAAATAAATAGAGAAAAAATCAAGAAAATATTCAATTTAAGAGTTAATCAATGTACGATAATAATAATAATAAATTAATAAAAGTAAGTAGATTTGACTTTATTTTACTGTTTTGTTTTGCTTTTTTGTATTACCTAAATATTTATTATTTTCAAAAAATCAAATTCTCAAGAGTTGAGAATTCTTAAATAATTGAGAATTTTCGAGAAAGTGAGAAGTGAAAATTTTCGTTCACATTTCGGGTTTGAAATAAATTATACTTAAAAGTTTTTTAATTTGTAGTGCATTTTTCTCTATTATTTTTATGTGTGCATTTGTCTATGTGAGCATTTTTCTATGTGGGCATTTTTCTTGTGTGGATTTTTTGTTTGGGCATTTTTCTGTGTGCATTACATTTAAATAAATATATTTCTTAAAATCGAAAGGCGGCAAAACAACTTTGCATATATGCATTGTTTGAGTAAAAATGTGTCAAGTCTTTAAACTATGCTAAAATTCAGGGATTGTGCTTTAAAAATGAAATTTTAAAATGGAGATAATGTAACCTGTCCATTAAAACAAACATAAATTTCAAAAATATAAGGAATAACAAATGTTGTAAAATATAAAAATTGTTGACGTTATCATTAATTAAAACAAATTTTAAATTTAAGTAATCTTCTATTTTTACAAAATAAAAAGAAATGAGGGTATCTCAAAAAAATATAAAGAGGGTTTTTGTAAAACTTATTTAGCAGCCGTGATTGGGGAGTTTACATTGGACTTGGAATGCAAATATCTATCTATTCGAGAAGTTTAGAAAAAATTTTAAATTGCTATGATTTTCAAAGAAAATTTAAAATACACTAAATTTTACCTTACATGCAAACTTTATGTTGTAAAATTATTAAATCTTTTTGGGTTTGACGCAATGTTTAGGATGATAATCGTTGACAACTCGGGCTTTGGACAATATATTCTAGTTTTCATGAAATATTATGTTTTAAAAAATCTTCAAAAAGTTTCTAATATAAAGTTAAATAAAAAATAAATTGCCAAAGTAAACAAAAAAGACCAAATAAAAATAAATAAATAATTTCATCAACATAAATTACTAATTCGAACAATTTATTTATTTAAAATTTCTCCTTCGAGCTCCCGAAATTTAATCATCAATCAAAAGTTCTAAAGAGCGACAAATCAAAAAATAAAATGGACGGGAATATATTTATAAAAATTCATCAAGAAATCAATTAAAAAATTTTCAAAAAAAATTTTCAAAAATTTTCTTTTTTTTTCTTTATTGGAATAATTTTTGACAGAATATTATCTAACTAAATATAATCAAAACCTTTTTGTCAAAATAAACAATAAATTAACATTTTTATTTTTAAGATTTGTTTTAATAATTGTCCATTTTAATATTTAAATGTATTTTTGCTGTTATTTTTTAAGTAATAAAAATAATAAATTAAAGAACATTTATTAGAAATGTCTTTCGAAGGGATGTTTTGTTTTACTCGCGTCTTTTTTTATTTTGTTGGTTTTTATCCACCCCAAAATACATTACATGTTTCGAAGAAACAAATTTATTTTCGATCACTTTCATAATGTCAAATGCAATTTGCACTTAATTTTTTTATGAAATATATTATTTTTCATTAATAGAAAGAATTCACTTTATCTTCTTTTGATTTAATATTCGGTCTCCTATAGAGATTGAAGAATGTCAAAGACAGCTAGAGACAGTTTGGTACTCATAGTGTTTTTCTTCTAATATCTGATTCCTGTTATTCCTCAACTTCAAATCGCGTTTCTTTTTATTTTTCTCTTCTTATATTTGTGTTGATGGTGTCTAGTTAAGATTCGATAATTAAGGCTCCGTATGCTGAGAGAAATTACCTGCAACTGTTCGAAATCACAAAACCTTATAGAAATTTGAACCTTTTTATTTCCTACTAGGAAACCTTGTGAAACTTTCTCTTTTTTATTTATGGAGAGAATGAAGACTACCAAAGACCCAACCAAAACAATTGAATTCAAATATATTTTAGTTCTAAAAATGAAATTGGAATGTTTTAGCTTTACCCGGATGACATGAGTGTGGTCTTTTCTTCGTTTAAATAGTCCTAGCAAACCTCTCAAGATAGAAAATACTCGGCTGCCGTTCGTTTGTACGCATCTTGGACAACAAACCGCATATATTGCAGATATTCTTTTGTCTGAAACTTTGGAATGTAGGCTTATTAAAAATTTGATAGTCCCTATTTGAGATATTTAATTTGTAGTATATTATTAATTATAATTTTATAATTAATATTATTATTTGTTTAGCTAATCAAGGTCTACTAAATATTATAAACCTTTTTAAACCAAACTCGTCTAAAAAATTATTATTATAAACCAATGAAATTACAGAGAAAGATCATAAATAATTAAAATTTTATTTTAATTAACATACTTATTACAAAAATCGAATTTATGATAAAATAAAAAATTAATTAATTATAAACAATTTTGAAAGTTTTTTTAAAATAATTTCTAAAGCGAATTTTCTTCGTTTAATTGCATGACAAAATTTGTGAGCTCCCTTTTTTGTAATTTTTCATCCAGAAATATAAAACCGACATTATTTTGCAATGTGTTTTGGCTGCTAATTTGCCAATATTGCAGCAAATGGTTGAAAATTTTCTTAATTATTTCTATGAATTTCTTTTTCTATTGCCTGGAGCCAATTGCGACATTAATTTTTTCTTTTGTCTCGCTACAAACAGCCAGTAATTTATTGCTAGGCCATTTCGTCAATGGAGCCAAACTTGATTTCTTTATAATTATATTTGAAGGGCTTTTTTATTAGGATTGTCCTAGATAGGTTCGTAGGTCAAAGGGATCCTTTGGTCACCGCATGTTTACTAGCAAGTTATAAAATGTAAAAATAGTAAAAGAAAAGAAAATCTCAGAAAATTCAAAAAGAAAATAGAGTATTGCAAATATTAATGAAATGGTAAAACTTTTACCGAAGGAGATTTAAAAAACATTTGCTAAGAAAACAATTGAAAACTGAAGTTGAAAATTAAAAACAAATTACCATAATTTTATAATTTATTTTTAATTTTTAATTTATAATCTTTTTATAATAATTATAAAAAATGTCAAACTAAAAAATCAAATTTTTTGTTTTAATTAAACACTTACAATATTTAGAATTTATTAAAATATTTGTTAATCTTGATTTTTAATTTTAATAAAAATATTTCAATACTCATTAAAACAATCTCATACTTTTTAATGATAATGATTTATGAGTGCACAATTCCATTGCATATTATTTAGTATTGTTTAAATTGATCATTTTGTATAGTAAAAGTTATTGTTTATTAATGAAGGAGACTTCTACCTAAATTTTCATTATCAAATTACAAATTTTTATGTTAGAAAATTTTCCACAATAGATTCATATAAAATTATTAAGCTTAAAGTTGGATGAAGGCACCAAGCCAAATATACCACAGAACCTTTCCACTGAGCAAAATGGCGTGGAGGGTATTTTTTTATTGTTTTGTAAATAAAATTATTTTTTTAATTAATTTTTTGTTAAGACGAAGTTATTTGTATTCTTAATTTTATTCCGGAAACTTAGTTGTCATAAAACCTCTAATGCAAAAATTGATGAGTTTTTTTATTTTCTAAGAACCAATAAAATATTTTTTTAAAAACAATAAAAGTATCATTTATTTATAATAAGTGTAAAAAAGATTAAGTGTAGCTAACAACCCAAAATGGAAGTTTCACTAAAATGCTTAGCTAAATTTTCATTCACTTTAAAAATCAAACTTTTCTGACACTTGGTAAAAGTAACTAAAAACTCTGAATGCTTATTAAGTAATTTAGGCAATGGGATATTTGACTTGGGGTCTTACTCTCATTTTTTTACTTAATAGCAGGTTTTTATAATTTTATTTGTTACCTAGATTCTGAGGTCCTAGAAAATATGTTCTGAGCTGGTTTTGATTTTATTCATAATTTTTAGGGGTCTCAAAAACAAGCTGAATTGTCTGCAAGAAGTATTGGCGAAGGATTGTGCTCCCAACGCCGTGGAGCTGTTGATCAACTATTTCCGTGAGACCTTACCGAGCAATTGCAATTATAAAAAACTTGATTCAAAAATCATCCAGAACAAAAACCATCAATCAGACGCAGAAATTACAAATTCCCAACCCCAAATATCCTCTATTAATGAATTTAAATTGAGTTCAACGACAATGATACATGATCCACTTATCCTTTTAATGGCCATTTCATTTTTATTACTTTTATCATGCAACATTTATTGATTTATATAGAATTGCACAGGTTTGTTTGAATGAGATCCATTTAAAGATATAACAGAGTTTTTTAGATTTTGTTTGTTAATGGGATTCTTTTAATTATATTATTTAATTATTATTATTATTATTATTATTATTATTTATATTATTATTATTATTATTAATATTATTATTATTATTAATATTATTATTATAATTATTATTAGTATTATTATTAATACTTATTATAATATAAACTTAATAATGGCACTGATTAAAAAAAGAAAACGCCAATCCAACATATATATTTTACTACAATATAATTCACTTGACTGACTCTCATTATCAGGTTGGAATGTGGAAAATATTCAAATAAAAATTTTATAAAATGCCTAACACATTAGCGGACAGAATTTTCTTAGATTATTTATTCCTACGTTAATATAAAGCATTGATTATTATAAAAATTTAAAATAAAATTTATTTATAGTAAATTAATTAAGCAAAATATATTTTGTACTACAAATGATTTGAAATCACATTTGTTGCTGTTTAATAGGAAAACCCTACCTAATAAGAAGTAGAGGAAACATATAATTTGCGAAATTGTTAAAAGCATTACATGTCTATTATGTGTCTTTTAAAAGACAGTTTTCGGTAAAGCACAAACTACCTAAATTCTAAACAGCCACACATGATTCTGGACGTCTTCTCGCTTTAATATATGATCATCAATCTTCATTATTCAAACAAATCATAGGATTATCATTTCAATATCATTTTTTTTCGAAATGCTGTTGTAAATGAATTACATTGAGGTCCAATAGGGGATAATAAATTAGCGTAATACGAATTTCATAAAGTTGTTTTATTTAAACAAAATATTGCGATCAGGACAAATTTATATCTATTGCTGCAGTTTTTGTATCTTTTTTTATTGTTTGAATTTTTAACTTTTGGATACTTTGTTGTATTTTCTGATCAAGTTGAGTCGCTGTTTAGGATTCCTCAGCGAAGTCTAAACCTAATTTTTATGCTTTTTGAGAGAATCTATTAAGTTAGACAACACTACTACCCTGGTCCTAGTAGGCCCAAAACCCATACAAGAACAAACTCTGGGGAATATTTATACATTACAATGTGAATCTTTGGGTATGCGACATTAATTTAAGAAACAAAGTTCTAAGAACTTTTATATAACAAATAGGAATAATTATTCATTCGCTTTTATTTTTTTGTTTAAAACGCAAGGAAATTAATTGAAAGATTTTAAAACCGACTTCAGTTAAAAAACATTATTTCTTTTAAATTTTTTCTAAAATTAATTGATAACATTTAAAACAAAACCAATAAAATAATTTACCCAATTTTTCAAAGCAAAGCATCCAAAAGGAAACCACAGTGAAAATATATAATATATATTTAATTTTTCAAAATTATTAAAATGGATAAAATGGCAATATTTTTCGTGAAAGATTTGGGAAAAATAAGAAAATTTCACAAAACACTCAACCGGATATAAAATTATTTAATTGGTTTCAAAGCAACCGAAATTTTATATAATATGAAGTAAATTCATTGGATTAAATAAGACAAACGGTTCAGACTTCAAAACGATACCCGTTGCACGCAAGACAAAGAACTGCTTGAATTGTCATATACATAGTTGGTGAATCTATTATCTCAAATATAATTCTAATCATTTCTTCGAGTTTTGCCTTGGTATCCAATGAAACTTCATTCAACAAATTCAGTTGTTCTTCTGGTGTTGCTCTGAGCTCATTTTAAATTGAGTGATATCAGACATTTTCCATGCCATTACAATTTGTCTTCAAAACCTGTTCAATCGGATATTTCAATTTTAAGATACCTTTGTTATAATGAACCTTTTATCAAATTAGCTAACCTTTAGTTTCATTCCAACCATAGCATCTTGATGCCTATGTCGAATAACAATAGGCAGAAACACAATTCTTGGAACATCATCGCCTACTAAGGGATCAATATCTTCTTTCATTAAGCTTTCTTTAGCTTCAGAATATGACATCTTAACTAGAATCAATTTGTATAAATTAATGAATAACTGCAGAACGAAAAGAATAAATTTATTTCAATATCTTGGAGTCAGACAAAGCCATTTTTCATTCATTGTTTATATAAAGTGTTTTCAGCGGGAAATTGAATGGTTCGGGTGATTTGTTAGAGTGGTTTAAAATGAATTTAAATATTAAATAATTAAAATGTAGAATAAATTTTATAAATATAACATATTTATAATTGAAAGTATTCAGAAGGAATAAATAATAGAAATAAATGTAAATAGTGAATTTTTAAATAATGTTGGATTTTTATTGTTATCTGTTCCTTGACTCCTCGTGTCCTTTAGAAATAAATAAGCAAACTTTATTCACAATTTTATCACAAATAAAAGTTATCAACTGATTTGCACTTTTCTTTCAATTATAGTTATTGGTTATCGTGAGATAGGTTGCCTAAGTGGTAATCACCTTTCTGGCACGATAAATTTTATTTGGTTTCTTTAATTTTACTAAATTCGATACTTCGTTAATTATTTAAAAAATATTTCAGTCCAATAGATCTTGGAAACGTATATGATCAGGAAGAACTAGAGGACGAATCAAAGATTAAAACGGCGTTTTCAACAATGTTAGGTCAATACTGTTTCAATAGAATGTCATTTTTTATAGCAGCAGCATCCAGGACATTTCAAGAACTCCTGAAAAAAGCATTAATGAGTATGAGATATTAAGCAGTATACCTATATGATATTTTCATATTTACAGAAACTATCAATCATCTTTATGAAGTCTTAAATGATGTTCTGGACAAGATTGGAAAGGCAGGTTTTAGAATAAACCACGAAAGTAACATATTCTAAAATAAGAAGTAAAATTTCTAGATCACATAATGAATAAAATTAGTATATAGGTGAATATATCAGAGCTAAAGGATTTTAATCATTTGAAAGACCAAAATGTGTCAAAATTCTACGAATCTTTTTAGGAATGTGTAATTACTATAGAAGATTTATCTAGGAATATCCAAAATAGCCTAAACTTTGAGAATACTTGTGTGGATTAAACAACATAAAATTAATTTAGACTGATGTTAGAAATATAGAATTAAAAAATATGGAAACTGCTTTAATGTAGTCACCTATCTTAAGGTTTCCGGACTTCGAAAGAGAATTCATTCTAGATACAGATGCAAGTTTTGACACAATCAGTGCGATATTATCACAGAAATATGACAACGGTAGTGAAATGATTATCATGCAGTAAATTATCAAGAAAAGAGATATTTCATAACAAGGAAAGAACTGTTAACAATCTATTATTTTTGTCAACACTTTAATCATTATTTATATGGAAAACGGTTCATTTCGAGAAAAGATCATAAACCAATCACGTATATGTTATCCCCAAATAAACCAATAACAACGCAATTTCAGACATGGATTAATTACCTCAGTAGTAGGGATATTAAAATAAAGTACAAGAAACGTGCAGAAAGTAAAGATTTTAATATATATATTAAATGAAAACACCAATAAAAGACTCTTCGTACGATATATTTCGACAGCATAACTGCCATCTTCAGGTACAAAAAACCAACTAAAAATATTATTAATTAACTTATATTTTTGGGTTAGTTATGATGTATGTAAATAAGTTGAATAATTTGTTAAGTGCTACTCAGTTTGTGAAATTAAAAGATAGTCGGAAGAATGCAAAAAATTGACTCCTCTTAAGGATGAAAAGTTGGTACAAAAATTGGTAAATGGTTGTATCGAGAAGAAACTTATAAATGAAGAGGTAGGTAAATCTATTTTTCAATAGAATCGCAGCCAGCAAAACTATATGGCTTCCAAAAATCCATAAATATGGTGTACCTATAAGACCAGTGTTGTCGAGAGTTGGTACTGCCCAGTAAAAAATAGCAAAGTTTTTGGATGGATTATTAAACCGTTAGTGCGATCAGAGTTTGAATGTGAGGATAGCTTTGATTTTGTGTCTTGTATTGCACAGTTACAAAAACGAAGTATAAATGACGTTATGGTTTCGTTTGATGTCTGTAGTTTGTTTACGAATGTACCATTGATTGATACAATTGACTTATGTTGTGCGTTGTGGGATGAAAATGATTCTGAACATCACATTTTGAATCGAAGGAAATTTCCTAAACTTCTTAAATTTGCTACTTCAAATGTCAATTTTCTTTTCAGTAATGAATGGTATTAACAAATAGATGGAGTCACTAAGGGTTTTTCTTTAGCACCAACGATGCATCAATGTTTTTGGCTAGTTTGGAAGAGAAAGTTGCTTCCTTATAATTTGAGAAATACTTTGTTTATAAAAGGTATGTGGAGGATATTTTTCTTGTATTTGAAAATCAGAAACATGCACAGCCGTTTTTGCATTTTTGAACAGTTTACATAAGAACATTGTATTCACATGTAAAACGGAGAGAAAGTCACCGATTGCGTTTTTGGATTTGTTAATTCAAAGCAAAGATAAACACTATGAGACAGAGATTAATAGTAAACCAACTGATACTGGTCTCAATACTTCTACAGAAAGCTTTTGTGAATTTAAGTATAAGAGAAATGTGGTGAAGAGATTAATTTATCGTTCATGATATTTATCTTCTACTTTTGCTAATTCAGTAACAAGTGTTGATAAATTAATTGAGTTTTTGATAAAGAATAGATATTCGAAATCATTTTTATTATTGATGATAAAAGAGATTGTCGAAAAATTGATTAGAAATTCTAAGGATCCATGTTTGCGAAAGTCTGAGTGTAATTTGACAAATTAGTGTGAATTGACTATTAATCTAAATAATAGTGAAACTGTATATAAAAAGAATGAGCCTAAATTTGCGTATTCTGAAGGTTTTAAAAATTATCAGAGGAAATTAAGTAAATTGATGGGAAATATAGAGTATAAGATTGTTTCTAATTCGTTTAAGGTACGCAATATGTTTATTAATAAGTCAAAAACTCCGATTGGATTGTGTTCTGATCTCGTTTATCAATTTACATGTAATGGGTATAATGCCACATACATTGGAGAGACTTCCCGTCATCTCTGTACTCAAGCTCTAGAGCATTGTCGATTGAAGAGTTGGGCCAATATTAATGAGCACAATAGAGACTGTAAATGTAAAATAGGAATGTCTGATTTTAGAATTTTGTTGAAAATTTTTATAATTATTGAGAACGTGTGATATGTGAGGCTTTGCTAAGAAGATCATTGTTTTGAATGTTTTTAAATAGCTTGAATATGTTTAATCACAAATTGATTCTTGTGTATTGTTTTTTAAAAATGTTTTAATTTTTAATATTATTAAAATAATTTAATTTAATTTATAAAATATTTCATTTTTATTTTTAAAATTATAATATAGATAAATATTTATAATATTTATTTAAAAAATTTTAAAAATTAGTTTCAAGTATTTAAATATTTTTTTAAGTTTATTTATTAAAATATTAAATTTATATAATATAAAAAAATAATTTGTTTAAAATATAAGTTAATTCATAATCTTTTTAGTTGGTTTTTTGTATCTGAAGATTGCAGTTCTGCTGGCAAAATATATAGTACAAAGAGTCTTTTATTGTATTTTCTTTTAATTTAGTCGTTGCCAAATTTACTTAATTATTTATATATAATTAATTATATATATTGAGTAAACTATTCTCTTCATCCGTCTGGTATGCTAGTTGTTAAATATTATATATTGAGAAACAGTAATGATGTAATTAAATAATCTCAATAAATTCGTTGCTGATTGAATGCTACTCTTAGGGGATTGGGATTTAATAACTACTGCCTCAGAGAAAATATTTTCCCACTTATTACTAAAGTTTCAAAATTACTGACCTGATTACATAATTAATTTAATATAATTATTATTTTATCACCTAGCAATCAGATCAGTAAAGATCCTCTGATCAGCGCTTCCTATGATGTTCTATTTAAAGTGAAATATTTTGATTTCACTATTTATGAAACGTAAATTATTTAGAAGGTACCGGGTCACTTCTGCTGGGAGATGTAATGTCCCCTCCTTTTTAGTGTAGTAGTTTCATTTTACAATTGAATTTTAATTGTTTTTTGACTAAATTTGATTTATCTAAATGTTATTTGTTTCTCAAACAATAATCTCAATAAGTCCTATAAATATAAATGCGATTTTAACTAATTCCATTTCCAAAGCCGCTCATGCCCGAATTATATCGGAGTCCCATAGGTAAATGTCATAGAAAATAATATCAAAATAGAAGAAAAATATATTTTTATTTGTTTTAATAAAATATTAATTCAACTGCAATGTTACCGTAATTGGATGCTCGTTCGGGCACAACAGGAATTTATTTTTGTTTTTTTTACTGTTATGAAGGTCAGAATAAACAAATCCCTAAAGATAATTAGAAATTTTACAGAATTTGTGTTGTTTAACCAAGTTTCCAATCAGATGAATCCAGATGATAAACAGATTTTAAATTTGTGCTAACAATGAAAGTCCTTTTTCAATTAGATTTCATTTTATTAATTTGTTTTACTACAGTATATGGCGGCAGTGAATGTTAATGGCAATCATGACAAAAGCCTTTTCTAAAGAAATCTTTTCTATTGGAAAAATTTTTTATATTTAAAAAGGAAATATTTTCTTTGTTTAAATGCGTGTAGTTTGGATTTCAATCATTTGAAACAAGGAATTACCTTAACTGAATCCGAAATCTTTTCTTAATTGTAAATTGCGGTGCCCAATGAATAATTTTAAGGATAAATTTATAGAAAACAATAGAATTTTTCATACGAAAATTTAAAATGTTATTGCCTACACTCAGACAGCTGCATGGCACATGTGATGTCTCATACTGTATTGAAGGGATTTTAGTGATAAATCGTTTTGTAAGTATATTCTTATTTGAACTGTCCAAAGATTTTAAGAAATTTTTGTTTACAAACAGTCAAAAAAACTGCCTTCATCGAAAACTATTTAAAATCTTGGCTTATACAGAACATAAGTGTTATATACACAAAGTATATAATATAACAAAATAATCAATAATTGATATTAAAAAAACGTACAAAATCACTTGCGTGTTGAACATACATTGTTATAATCTATCAAATTATCATAATTTTCAAAACGAGGTAGTAAAAATAAATGAAACATACAAACACGATACCGCAACTTCAATAATAAAATAAACATTCAAACAAGTAATAAAATACATTCTTTGATGTTTATTTAATAAATTAAACAAATACAAAACTAATATATTTTTTCAAATCATTAAATAATCTACATAACACATACATAATAATAATTTTTTTCTTAATGACTACTACTGACAAAACACGCTAAAAGCGTAAACTTGTGTTAATTATACTGTGTGGTTGTAATCAGGAAGGTAAAGAATAATTTAAAGGTTTATTAAACTTTATTTAAATCTCAACTATTGATTTATGATTTCCATAATTAAAACAAATTTAATGGCAGTGCTTTAAAATAGAGTGCAAAGACTTATCAAACATAAAAAATTGCAATCTTTAGTCAAAATCTGAACGAAGAGAAATGAAATTCTATAAAAAAGAAGACAAAAGAGAGTTAAAAGAAAACAAATAAGAGTGTAATTGAGCTGAACAATAAAAATTTATTTTATTTTGAAGTTTGTTGTTGTTAACCAAAGAACGTAATGAGTTAGATCAATAGTTGTCAATTTATTATTTCGCTGGCAAACTCAAAACACACACACACACATCATATATATATATATATATATATAATATATATATATAAGCAAATAGATAAATTTCCTAAATAATTAAATTTAAAATTTCCTCTGTGTAATAATTAACAGAATTATTTTGGATTTACTGAAATTTTGAAAAAGTCGGAAAATATTATTTTCATTTATGTTGTCTGCAATGTCTAGGAAAGCTATGTTTTTGATTCATTGCTTGGAGGAAATTAGACTCGATAAATGAAAATTATTCCCAGTTGCTAATCAGGAGAATTTATTGTATGTTTACATTTCATTTACTTTTTACATTCATTTTGGCTAGAAATATATAATTCACGGGAAAATTGCGGTTAGATATTTGGCAATTAAGACAAGAAGCCTGGAAAGAAAAAGGAAATATAAATGGATTTCATTTATATATGTAAGGAACTCGAAGTTGACAAATTCAGTTTCAAAATGAACCCAAAACAAGAACCGGCACAAAAGTCGGTTAGAAATGTAACGAAGTTCGTATATACAAATTCTTACTTAATTTATTCAAGTCTAACTTTAAAGATGCCATATGGCCTTCGAAGAAGTGTTTTATGATATATATGCAGTAATCTAAATATTAAACATACACTTGATTTTTCCTTATAATATTAATTTTAAATGTAATGTAATGTTTTATTATCATTTTTTAAATTTTATTCTAATTGTTAAACAGAAACATAAATGCACAATATTTATTCTGACGACAAATACTCAACACATACTTTTATAGCTCTTTATTGGTAACATCTACAAGGGAATTTATTGGTTTTCTAATTATTGATACAGAATACACAAACACATACCAATATTCAAACATCATTACCAACTTCTTGACATATTATTGCGGAATAGGTTAACTTAATTAATTATAAAATATTCTTTAATTATCTTTCCTTACATCCCCCTCCTTTTTATAAACTTTTAACTATTTCTCGTTTCGAATAACTTCGTTTCCGTTTATATATTGTTTCATGAATCTGTTCTATAATTTCATAAGGTCCTTGATAACTTTCATCCATCTTTCTTATATTTTAAATCTCTTTTAAAATTTTAGAAGCTATTGGTATTTTATTTATTTACTTTCTTATTTTGTTTACTAATAATTTCTTCTTATAATTTTCCACTTTTGCCTATATTGATATTTTTTTAATCAAGGTTTTCTGTTTCAGTCCATTGGCTACGTATCGTTCGATCAAATACTATTGCTGCAGGTAAAGATCCCGTCGTCTGTTGTATTGTTGCATTTAACATGAATTTCTCATCTGGTAATATTTCTGACCAATCTTTTTAATCGTTTGTTTTCAATGCAGTGGTTATTGAATCTCTTATGGTTCTAATTGTATCTCTACTAACCCATTTGTGTTAAGGGCTTGAGTATTTTATTTTAATATGATGTGAGTTGAATAACCTTAACAGCAACTGAAATCGGAATGTTTTACTTTTATCTGAGTCAACCGTTTTAGGATCTCTAAATTTATTTTAACCCATTTTCTCTTAAAACTTTAGCAGTAGTCTTTACATCGTGATGTTCCACTGCTGTCAGTGAAATATTTCTGCTACATGGATCAATGATTGCCAAAATCTACTGATTATCGTCTATTGTTTTATTAATGACCCACAAAAATTAATGAATTTTTTCATTTAAAACATCATCGGTGCATTGTTTTATAACCATTTCCTAGGTTTTTCCTGTCCATGTCTTCTATTTTGGGAATTCTACACAGTTTTCTTTAACATTCTTAATCTCTTTTTTATTAAAATTTAAATTCAAATATAAATTTTCCTTTGCATAAACAGGCGTGACTAAAATATTTCTATTTAAATTTAAATTCAGTTATTGCCTCTTTAGTTTCTGATTTAATTTATAGTGTTCAATCTTTTAACCCTACATATGCTGCACAACGTACACATTTTTCTGATTTATTATCTCAATCTGAAATATCAACAAAAATAAACGCTAACCACTCTTTTGCTTGAAGTGCTCTGCCAAATTTTACCATCAAAACTTTGATCTCGTTCTTCTTCCGCGGATCCAATTTATACCATTTGGCGCACAATTTGGTTACTGTTTTAAGTTTTCTCATAATCAGTGGCATCTCACATAGCCTTTGCATTTCTTGCGTATATTTTGGAGCGTTAATCTCTCAGTTTTCCATCAACATTTCAATTCGTATGATCAACATCGTAGCTTTTTCATTTTTCAAATTATCTTTTATTTAATTACCATCGTTTTCCATTTTCGGAGATCCTACAATTGCTTCGGAAATCATATGGCTCTCAAACTCGTGATTGGATTCAAATTTGAAAATTAACAGATTTAATTTTTGGCTTATATTTCTCAGCTCATTTTCTATCTTCTTTTTGTAATCATCATCTTGTACACAAGTCAAATTGTTCATTGATGAAGTATCACCTTGAAATTGGATAGACTTTTTTAAAATTAGGTTTTGAAATCTGTCAGCATTTTTTGGACATGACCTTACCATATTTAAATACCTTTAACAAGTATAGCATTGCACATGATCGTTAAGATTCACTTTATCTCTTACGATGTAGATATTGATAGAGATCTGAACTTTGATCGACAATTTTAGAAATGTGCCTTTTTCTTCCAAAATTGAAACATGGAACGTTGTCAGTACCTCTTAGGCTGTTATAGCTCGGTTGACGGTAGTTTCGCTCATTATCCCCTTTCAGCTAATCTGGCCTCATTCTTTTAAAACTTCTCAGCGTACTATCTTTATACCAACACTGATTGGTATAGTGTCTCGTCTTTCGAGAAATATCAACACTGAATTGTCTTTTCCATTGTTGGAACTCTGAAGTCAGTTGAAGTCAAATTTATTTCTGAATTTTGATGATGGATTGGCAGTTCTTTGAAATAGATCGTTTTTCACTAGCGTTTATGATCTGTCTCGACTTTCAGAAATCATTGAGAATGGTTGGGATTACTTTTCAGTGCTTTTTAAACTTAATTTAATTCGCATAGCTTTTTTTAACAATTCGTCAAAATTATCGAAATTTGTCAGCGGAATTGAAACTCGATCCGACTACTCGTGTTCAGAAATAAAAATAATCAAAATCAAATTTGTACAAAATCTTTTTTTAACAATTTTACAAATATCTATTTTACAATGACAAGGTTAAAACACAAGATATGTACTTTTTCTCCTCGTTTAAGCTCAACTTAATTTTGCTTTTTATTAATTTACTCCAATTATTATATCATATTTTTAATTAATTTTAATTGACTTTTATAATTTTGAAATTTTATATTTTATTTCTTGTAATTTGTATAACTCTAACAATTTTTATTAGAAAAATTGGTTAGTATATTTGTGTTAATCCGTGAAGGAGGTAAAGGTCCTTTATTGTCAAAATGGACATTGTTAAGTTATTTTATTGACGACTAAAATTGGATTTACACCATATCTTTACATCTTTATGAATGAAAGGCCAAGTGAGAATCATTTTAACGTTTAATTTAAGTTAGATTTAAAATTTTAAAATCATATTATAAATTGATTAATTTAAAAAATTGTTAATTAAAAAATTTTAATACTAAATTTTTTAAAAACTATATTTAAAAAAATAGAAAACTGAATAATAAAAATTATTTTGAGTGTTAATAATGATTTCAGTGAAAAATAAAGAAATACTAATTATTAATTAATTTAATTAATAAATGTCTATGAATAATTTGAAGATTTTTGTAAATTGTTTGAAAGGTTTTCATCAAATCTTCATTTTCTTTGAACTTTGAATTAAAAGAATTTTTAAATTTTAAAATAATAAATTTTGTCATGACATTAAAATAAACTGATTGAATTGTATATCGTAAAAGAATCTATCTTTTTTATTGGTTAATATATTTATTCACCGCCGCTCCATTACTTTTCTTATTGAATCCTTTGATTTTAGTAATACAATCGGTTACTTTCAATAAAATTTATTAAATATTAGTTTGTTTTATTTTTAATTAATTTAATTGATTAATTTTTTAACTGTTTTTTTTAATTTTTGATTGTAAATTAAATTGTTAGGTTTATTAAATTTTTTATAAATTTAAATTTATAATAAATATTATATTTTTTTTATCCAATATTCTTGAAAGAAATTTCGATTAAATTTAGGCACTCTATAAATGATAATATAAGTTTCTCAATTAGATATTATTGTACAATGAATGAAACCGATAAAGTTTGCAACATTTGCCTTGATGACGACCTAAATAATGAATTTTCAGTTCTTTCTCCTTGTGGACACAAGTTCTGTTTTTCTTGCATCAAGAAATGGATAACTGAAAACCCTTGCTGTCCTATGGATCGCAGGGATATCAGTAAAATCTCAATAAATTTTCATGCATTTCGTACTGTCAAAACTGTATCCGTAACGGACATTTTGATTGACCATTTAATTTTGGTCAAAAAGCAGCTAATAAAAGATCATTTATCAAAAATTAAGAGTTTCTTGGAGAACTTTGAAATATATTCAGAAAAGGTTATTTTATTTTCTCAATCATTAATGACGTTAAAAACAAATATTCTAAAATCCTTCCATGAGAATATCCAAAACGTTTTGATTTTCGAGTCAAATGAATCAAAGGGTATTTTAAGAGAGTTCTCTATTAACTTTAGAGATATCACGAAAGAATTTCTTTATCATGAAACTTATAACATTGAAGAATGTTTAAAGAAGCAAAAGATTCAGATCAGTAATATCAATCTTTCAATGGAAAAATATGAAAAATATTTAGTCGGCAGACCGGAACTGCAGACATTTTATAAATTTATAGACATCATCACCATTTGCTATACTTGCTTGAAAGAACTGAATAGATTGTTTCAAAGATCCTCCATTTTGTTGAAATATTTCAATGATGAAATGGAAAATAATTCTTTTGATCAAATTCAAGATAGATATATTTTATCATATATTTTTGATGAAATAGAAAATTTTACTAAATCAATTGAAAAAATCCACTTTAATTTGAAAGTAACTAATTTAGCTATATCCAAAATATAAAAAATAAATTAGTGATTAAAAAATTAATATTAATCGATGAAGATGATATGAAAATAATTAAATAATAATATATTTGATAGTAATATAGCATCTTTAAGGTTTAAAATAAAATTATTAGTTAATTGATTTATTTATTATTTAATTATTTTTTTTTGGATGCGTATAGTAAGCTGTTGCCAAAATATTCAATCAGAAATAAGCAAATTTGCTTGTAACGACTGTATTTCAAATTATTGTTTTGTAGAAAATAATTGACAATATTTGCAGTCAAATATATATTTATAATTTCTCAATTTTTGAGTTAAAGTTGTAGTGATTATTAATAATTTATGTTTATTTTCAAAATTAAATTAATTAAAAGATTTTTATCATTGTTATTTACAGATAGCAATGGAAAAATGGCTTTGTTCTAATATTGTAATCATTATTATAATAATAAGCATTTGTATAATTTATACAAAGGTTTGCAGTATAATAAGAGCTCTCGCGTTACTTTTCATCTTATCTTCTCATATCAAATAACAGAAATTGAAAAAGATTATTTGATAATCGAAAATTATTTTCATTAACTTAATAAATACTTTGCAGCAAGGGCTTATTTTATTATTTACTTGTCTGTCATTTTAATTTATGCTGCTACCAAGAAATCACAGTATTATATTTTTTTGCATCTAAAACTAATTCTGGTAATGATTATAAAATAAAAATCATTTGAAAACATAAAGATTCTACCAATATTGATTTGAATTATATAAAGAATTTAATGCTCGTGGAAATTGTATAATATCAACAACTATGCAATGTTTGAATAAAATAAATATCAACCCTCGTTATATGGATATTAATTACGATACCAAAGATTCTATTAAAATTAGAATTGAATGAATCAAATATGATTAGTAAAAATAAACATTTTAAGTTCAAACACTTCAATCTTAATACTTACTTTTCTGATGAATTTCATGCTAATAGTCAATATACAAAAGCTTTGGATTCTGGAGCTTAGAAAAAACGATACTATTCTGGTAATGGAAACGCTATATGTAATAATATTTCAATTGAAACTGTATTATTATTATTATTATTACTTATTAAAAAATTACCAACAAATAAAAATATTACCAACATCACAAATAAAGACAAATCAAAATAACAGAGTTTTTTTATTCAAATCTTTATTGATACAAATCATTGCGGATGGTACAAATTGTGTTGGCGCATAATTTGATGTGTCTTATAATTTATCTCTTATCATTGCCGGCAAAAGAGTATTTAACCTACAATTTTTTATTTCCAAGAAAAATGAATCTGTATCACCATCAATAATATTTATTTTACAATTAAATTCTTTACGACATTTTTCCAACTCAATATACTGAAGTTGGTACATACGCAGTTTTGACAAATTCAAAACTGATTGATCTATTTAGATATACTAAATCTTTTCTTAATAAAACAGGTATTAAGTCATCATCTATTTTAGTTGTTCTTTTAAAATTTGGTTTCGAACAATATGCTAATAATTTTTGTGCCGAGTTCCATACCTTAAGTTTATACGTTTTTTCAAATTTTCAACAGTTTATCCTTACAAACTATTGTTTAAAAATTTTAAAAAATTTTTATCAAGGGTATTTGTTGATAAAGCTCTAAGTCGCGTGTTGCAATCTAAATAATTTTTAAATATTGAATATTTTTTAAATTGAATAGCCCTATGAATTTTAGATACTTTTACCCTAATATTTAAATAAAGCTGGGGAAGTCTCCAAAAAACCACATAGTTCGTTTTATTGTAATGTTTAAACATCAGCTTGTTCACTTTAGAAACCCGCATCTTTTCAGCAGCAATAATTTATCATGAATAGACATCGATATCTCCAAGTCAACTTCAACAATGTAGTCAGGTTGAAAAAAAAAGAAAACGGAATTTTGAAGTTTTTGTTCACTTGGTCAGATTTCAGTCAAACAACATAGTAGGTAGTAATGTTCTTTCCACATACTTGGATTTTTGGAGAATGGTAAGCGTCCCCCTTGCATTTTCAAAATTTTCCCGAAGATCCCCCTTTTTTTCGGAAAACCCCAATTTTATTTTAAATCGATGATTACTTCATTTTGGAATTTTTTTAAAGCGTGATTACGTCACTATTATGTAACTTTTACATGATAGTTTTACATAGAAATGATCGCAGTGTTTTACTCTACTATTACACACCTTCAAAAGTTATTTAAATTGAGTATTACATAATTTCAAAAACTTTACAAAATCACTGATTACATCACCAAATTTAATATTCCTCTAGAATTTTTGATCCATATAGTCTTAATTTTTGATGCTTCTTCTAATGGTACTTATTATCTACTCTATAACCTGAATATTTAAAAACTTTACATAAACATTTTACATAAAACAAAGAAAAACCAAAAGACTTGTAATTAATAATAAATTTATTCACATATTAAAATCCTAGAGAAAGCCGAGCACTGACTAATTTCCAAATTGGTGATATGACATTTTTTTCATCCATTTTATAGCCTATATTACCATATTGACAAACCAACTTTCCCCATATATATATCCGATTTCTTCAAAGTCATCACGAAACTGTCAATTCGATGGTTGATGAATATATTTTCATTGCAACTTAGATTCTTGTTAGTAGTGGGATGTGTCACCTCCAGCACACCCCCTCCTCCTTGCTGAGAGAAAATTTTTCTAAGTCCAAAAGTACAAATTTTTCTGAGACAAAGACAATGACTCATTCAAGGTCATTTAAACAAAGTCCATGACGCATTCAAGGTCATTGGATGACTCACCATAATTTTTCAATGTCATTAAAACAAATACCGTGACTCATTCAAGGTCATTGGATGACTCATCATATTTTTAAGGTCATTCAAAAGTAGGTCAAGGTCATTGGATAACTCATCATATTTTTTCAAGGTCACGGATTTTTTAATCATTATTAAAATATAATATGTCTACTTACTTTTATAAGTAGTATATATTTTGTAAATTTATTATTATTATTATTATTTTATTATTATTAATATTATTATTATTATTTTATTATTATTTTATAAATATTATTATTTTTATTATTCTTTTTATATATATATATATATATACAATAAAAAACCAAGACATATACAACAAAAACTTTTATTATAAAGAAATAATTCTACTATAGTAATATTGTCGAAGAGCTTTATTCAAAGCCCATTCCACATACTTTCGATAACGGCCGCACAGCAATGACATACATCACCACATGGATATTCAGGTTCCATATCTTTTGACAATTTGTTTTGCTTGACGTCCCATAGGAACTCGTCGATTACGGTAAATATCTATATTGACGTATAATCAAAGACTAAATCTGTAATTATTGATGTTGGCTTATTCTTCAATATTTCATTTATTTCTGGATAATAGAATATCTTTAATAACTTTAAAATAATCATCTATCAAACAGTTAATAATAATAATATTAGTAATTATTAATTACCATAATGTTTAATTTCATTCATAGCTTGAACTGTGCTTGGTACATCCATTATAATGATAAAAATTGAAATAACAATTACTTTTATACTAATTTAGACCAATGAAAAGTTAAACACACAAATCTTTAGCTATAAACAATAAATATTAATTTATATAGATCTGAAAATGATTAAAGAAATTATAATAATAATATTAGTTTTTAATATGGTCAACTCAATTTTTGTAACCGTTCAAGGTAAAAATTCAACAAGATGTGTATGTCCTGATACAGCAGTATTGATGGATATTTTGTATATGATAGATAGGCCTAGATATTTGAAAACTCCAGTCAAAAGATTATCTGAAAGAATGAGTAATTTAGAATTCCGATTTGAGCATACATATGAGACTTTAAGAGCTAAAAACGAATTATATGATGATATTATATATCTAAATAAGACCATTGGTATTATCCAAAATGAATTAAGAAAATCAATATTAGAATTGAAAGAAAATCGTAAACTTAATGAAAAAATGATGAATCGAGTTCAATATAGTTTAAAATTTTATTCTAATAAAACAACTGATCAGTTCAATCGTATAATGAAATTACAACAACCAGTTAACAGTGGTGGCAACAAATTGAAAGAAGTTAATGTTAACAGTGCCAACAAATCATCATTGCCATTTCCATTATATATTTTTACATATTTTATTAGTTTTGCAACTTAAATGCATGATTCTGATTGGTCGAATATAGTATAAATAAGCTTACACTTTCAAATATTTTTATAAAATGCCAGAAACTAAATTTTTTATAACTTTATTGAATGAGCTGGTCTCTAATAATAGAAAAGAAGATGAAATCATTAAAACATGAAATTTATGGTAAACCGTACCGAGAAAATCGTAGAAAACAACCCATTTGATTATGAAAAAATTCTCAATTTGCCAACATTGGAGAGAAAGAATGCGTTCAAATCAATATTTAGTTACATGTTCGATGAAAATAATAAATGGATGCGAATAATAGTAGGATTAATGTATATGAAACACATGATATTAAAATCTGGATCCTACTATGAAAATTATTTCCAATGGTCTATAGAGGTAAATTACTTTATATTGTTATTAATTTATCATTATTTAGGTGATAGAAACAAAAATTGATTCGTGGGTAGAAACAAACGGTGGATGGTCAGCGATTATTCAAGTTGCCGCAGAAGCCAAACGTTCAGATATTTATATCGCAAATTGCAAATTTTTATTGAAACTATTAACTGGAGCATCGGTTTTATATTTATGTAATAAAGTTTATCATAGATTTTAATAAATATTTCTTTGTTATTATTATTATTATTAATAAAAAACTACATTTTTAAAGATTTATTGATTATTACATGTACATTCTTCATCACCACAATATTCTATCATAATATTTTCTATAACATGGTTAATACAATTCTTAAATTCGGTCGGCTCATTTTTAATAATTTCGGTAGTATCTTCAGTAACATTAATATTTTCTTCATCATTAATAATTTCAGTATCATCAATAATTTCTTCAGAATCATTAATAATTTCAGTATTAATTTCTCCATCATTAACAATTTCAGTATCGTCACTCTGACATTCAGAATCACAAAATGAATCTTCTTTACTCAATGCTTCAACTAGAGTCAACATATCTCTAATTTCTACACTGGTTATTTCTTCGAGTTTATCAAACAAAAAGTTTATTAAATATTCTAAACGAAATTAATTAATTATTTTATATTTTATATTTACCTTTTTCAGACATCATTTTTTAAAACTATTTTAAAACTAATTATAATTTGTTTATAGATTAACAAAGAAAACATTAATACATTTATTAAATACTAAACACTATACATTAAAATAATTGTGAAAGTCTAGCAGTAACAATTTTCCAGATTGGAGAAAGCACATCATTTTGATCAGTTTTATATCCTTGGATTGTTATTGTTAAATACCAGTTTTCCTGTTCTTTGAAACCTATTTCTGTAAATGCATCATAATATCTGGTATATTGACTGGTGAAGAAAGCATTTTAAATTGGAATTGATCTTTTTGAACATATTGAAATTGAGTTTTATTGAGTTTGACTGGATTTGCTAAGTGCATATTGATAGGTTCCTTTAAAAAATACATTTTATAATTATAGAACATCTGAACTGGTTGGACACTGATAGCACTTATTTTCTTGGTCATGTTTGATTTATGATCTTTATAAGGTGGTGACGTGCTTTTATACCCTTGACAGATACTGATTAACTAATCAGAATAATGCATATTATTATAACAAAGACAGTGCATGATTAGTGCATGATAAGTGCGTGACTGTATACATACACAAAACTGAATAAAGAAAACCCATACATTGAGTTTGTATATGATATTTCATACATCAAAATTTCTCATCTTTATAAAATTTCTTTATATAATTATTATTAATATCATGTTTTATTATTATTATTATTATTATTCTATTATTATTGTTGCCACCAAATAAAACTATAATAAATAAAAATATTATTTCTCATCTATATAAATTTCTTTATATTATTAATATCACGTTTTATTATTATTATTATTATATTATTTTTATTATTATTGTTACCACCACCAAATAAAACTATAATTTATTACTACCAAAACAAAACAAAACAAAATAAAATTCTAAACATTTATTTTCTAAAAAGTTGATATTTAGAAGAATTCCTAACAGATTTCGAAATGCACCATTCGACATATCGCTGGTACCGAAAATCACAGAAACTGCAACCCAGAATACAGGGGTATTCGGGTTCCATCGCCTTCGGTCTTCGCTCAAGCTTTATATCCCATAGAGCTTGATCTATGATATTGAAGATCCATATATTTGTTTCTGCGTATACCAGATCTGGAATGATTGATTCTGGCTGGTCTTTCAGTATTGCTCGTAGTTGAGGGTAGAAAAAGAACAAAGGTTCTAAGATTACGGCCTGATATTTATTTGGAAACAATGATAATAATATTAATAAATAATAAATTTACCGTAGTTTTCTATTTCTTTCTTTGTTAATTTTGAGGATGTAATCGGCATAGTTTTTTCCATCTTTAAAAATGAAATGAAATGAATAAACAAGTTGTTTTAATCAATCATTAGCCAATCAGATATCGACCAATCCGGTGATTTCATTTTGTATGTTATAAACAATATTTTTGTACTCTAGATTTCGCAACCCTAATATGACTATTTTCCCACTGGCAAACACGTTAACACACATTGGGTTGTATTTTAAAAGCCTCAGTGCGGGAAATAATTCTGGCTCGAACATACAAAGACATTTTGTTGACATGTTGTATAGATTGATAGATTGTCCCATATCCATGGTAACTGCAATTGACTGTATTTTAATTTCCTTTATTCTATATTGTAAATTTACTGACGTCTAAAGGTTTCTTGCACCCCATGATTCTGCATTTGCCGGATTTGAAAAATATTATAGGGTATTTTTTACTCCTATCAACAATTTGCTGGGGTTTACCAATCGGAAATGTCATTTTTGATACATCTAAAGTTCCTTTATAATTTATATTTGATAACATAATTAAACAATAATGAAATATTAATCTATATATATGATTTTTAGAAAGAGTTCATTAAATTATATAATATAAACAAAAACCTATAATTATACAAATTAATAATGGAATTAAGAAATGATGCGGTATATCAAATCGTCGGCCCAAGTGGTAGTGGTAAAACTATGTTTGTGTGTAAATTACTGAAAAATCTAATTTATTTCAAACAAAATTCAACAAGATTTATTGGCACAGAGGTGCAGATGAAGAACATGGATTAACTCAAGATAATTTCTGTAAATTGAAAAACATGAAAATAGTAAACGGTTTCGATAAAAACTGGTCAAGTCGTTTAAGGAAAGGTGATGTCATCATTATTGATGATTTCTATCAGGAAGCTAATAAAGAAAAGGATTTTAATAATTTATTCACAAAAATCAGTAGACATGTTGGTGTTACTGTGATCTTTATTACTCAAAATCTATTTCATCAGGGTGGCGCACATCGAACAAGGAATTTAAATTTTCAATATTTAGTTATTTTCAAGAATCCTAGAGATGCAACAGTTATTGATTTTCTTGCTCGACAACCATACCCTAATAATCGTAATTTTCTCATCAGTGCATTTCAAGATGCTACAAAATCACCACATGGATATATATTTCTTGATTTCACACAACAATGCAATGATGATTTACGTGTAAAAACCGATATTTTCAATAAAGAAGGTGCCATGGTATATAAACAAAGTTGAAAACTTTAACATGTAAAAATGTTTATGAAATCCAGGCTTAAAAACGTCCGAAAACTTAGAAAAAGTATTAAAAAGAAAAACAAAGTTCCACCAAAAACCAGTTATACACCATCTAAAAAACTAATAACCGAGAATCACCCTGCAATGAATCTAATTTCGAAAAACATTATTAAAAAGAGTAAGAAAAAAGTTAAAATTGTAAAAAATCATAGGAGTTTCCCATATTTTAATGAAAAGAATGTCTAATTTACAATCATTTCCAAATTTTGTTGTCGATGATTTACTCAAAATTCTACTAAAAGTAGTCAGAGGTAAAATTAAAATCAGTAAATCTAAAAAACTAGTATTGAATAAACATCGTAAGCCTTTGTTATCACTAGTAAATAATAAAAATTGTCAGCAAATGAGAAAAATCATATATAAACAACAAGGCGGTTTTATCGGAGCAATGTTACCATTAGCATTATCATTATTATCACAATAAACGATGGGGCAATCATTACCTAATGTTAAATTAAAATTTAAATGTAATGGAGAAGATTTGGACGAACCCAGAAGACGAAGCACGTTTCGGTGGAGTGGCAAAGTTAAAGAAAAGAATCCCAAAGTCGAAAAAGGAAACGCAAAAGTGGTTGTCAAATCAGCTTGCGTACAGTTTAAACAAACCAATGCGGAAAAGATTTCCAACGAGAGCTTATAAGACATTCGGTATTAATGATTTATTGCAAATGGATTTGATGGAGATGATACCGTATTCGAAATATATTTTAACGTGTATTGATGTTTTCAGTAGTTTTGCTCGCGGTGTACCAACAAAGACAAAATCTGCAGAAGAAATATCTAAAGCAATTAATAATTTATTTAAACATGGGCATCCAGACAATTTGCAAACCGATTTAGGTATTATTATTATTATTATTATTATTATAGGCAAGGAGTTTTACAATATTAAAGTTAAGCAAATCCTTGATCGTCTCAAAATAAATCATTATTCTGTACATTCTCAATACAAAGCAGTCCATGTTGAAAGATTTAACCGGACATTGAGGGATAGATTGAAGAAATATTTCGTGCATCAAGGTAATAAAATATGGATAAATGTATTACCGAAAATACTTGTTAGTTATAATAATTCATCACATCGAGGTCTGAATGGTTTGAGACCTATAGATATCAGCTCGAAAACATTAGCTAAATCAGTACGGTCTAAAGAAGTTGCTATTACAACACCAAAATATAAAGTTGGTGATCACGTTAGAATTAGTAAAATATCTGCTTCACCTTTCATCAAAATTTTCGATAGTAATTGGAGTGATGAGGTATTTCAAATTATTAAAATTAATACTAAACAGAGTCCTGTAATGTATGTTATTAAAGATAGTGATAACAATGTAATACAAGGAAAATTCTATGAACAGGAATTACAAGTTATTTCCAAACCTACAGTGTTCAGAATTCAGAAAATATTGAAAACTAAAATGGTGGGTAAGGATAAACAATACTATGTCAAATGGCATGGATATCAAACGCCCTCATGGATATCATCAAAAGACCTAGTAAAATGAGTTTCTATACAATTTTACCTAGCAATAGTTGCCCACTAATCCATCCGGAAAATCAAGCAAGTAAATTTATGGTTGATCTTCAAAATCCCATTTATTTACATGGAAATTGGGAAGTTGCTTTGCAAGACTTTACATTTGTGTACAATACATTCCCATTTTATAGTCATTGTAAAATCGGATTCAAGAAGCGTGTTCCCAAAACCTGTAGTGGTATTTTCTCAATCAATAATTTTGAACGATATTGTCATATTCCAAATCAGATTTTAGATGAAAATAGTCGCATGTTTTTCAAAGATGGATTGAATGTTAGTTGTGATTATAGTCCATTTACAATAAAGTTTGAAAGTATTGAGGATGCCAAGCGAATGGGTTGTGATAAACTTAGCATTGTTGTTCCTGGAACTGAATACCTAATACGATTCAAAACATTTGATGAGAAAAGTGTAACGATCGAAAACATCAAAATATCTGTATCATATATTAATGAGGTGGAAGATACATTTACATTTACTAATGATTTATATATTGAAACACTTGAAAAATTACATAAATATATTTCATTCAATTGTTTACATATATTTAAAACTATTGAATTTGTTAAAAATGGATTATGTAAATTCAGTATGAATAATAACATTTGTGAAGTTACATTTGATAAAAATTTGGCTAATACATTGGGATTAGATAAACAAACATATAGGGCAAGTGCTTTTGGTGTACGCAAACCAAAAATAATAAAACTTCATAGGCAAATGTTCATATATACTAACATCATCGATCCTATAATTGTTGGTGATTCTTTGGTTCCTCTATTGAAATCTGTGTGGGTTGATAAACATGACCAGGATGAAGTTGTCAATATAAATATCGATAATCCCATGTACTTACCGGTATCAACATCATGTATAAACAATATAGAAATAAATATTCGTGTTGATAGCGGTAAATTTATTGAATTTAGTAAAGATACAAAAACTCATTTGACATTACATTTTCGTAAATTAGATGGCCAATAACGATATTATTAGTATGTATAGTGGTAGCCAAAGTGGAGATGAATTACCATATTTTATTGATAAACAGTATGGATCAGGATGGTTGAGAACAATTGGTAAATTTGCACTGCTAAAGATGTGATAATGAATGAGCAGAAAATATTACCATCGCTGAAATCAAATGCATTATCCGAGTTAGGGAAAGTTCTACCTAGTGTTGCAGGTATGTTTCAAAAACAGGAACCAGCACCGGCACTAGTTCAAAAACGTAAAAGACATCATAAACATATAATCAAACGAATGAAAGGACATGGAACTATATTTCAAAAATGATTTGCGGTAAATCTGAATTGTGTTTATTTGATAGACCATCTCCCTAAGCAGTAATTTAAATGGGAGCATTTGAAGAAGTATTTCCGATGAATTCTATTATGGATAGTAGAACTGATATTGAATTTTATATTAATGGTTTCCAAACTGAATATCTAGATTTGAACGATACATTGGTAACTGTTCAGATCAAAGTTGTAGATAAAGATAGAAAACTGTTGGGTAAACCTAGTGATGTAATACCAAACAATTTCTTGTTTCATACGCTTTTTAAAGATGCAGTTCTCGGATTTAATAATATCAAGATTGAGGGTGGTAAGAGTACATATATTCACAAAGCTCTAATAGAAACTATTATAAATTACAATAGCGATACTAAAAATACATGTTTAACTCCTATGGGTTATGGTGGTGATGACGATAGGAAAAAGTGGATTAAAGGCTCGAAATTATTTACCATGTGCTCATCATTACAACTCAATTTTATGGATCAACCGAAATATTTACTTCCATGTGTTAATGTACACATTAGATTGAGAAGATCTGATTCGGCATTATCACTAACAAGTACCACCACAGCACCTATTCTTCAATTATTTGATGCAAAATTATTGGTGCGAAGAGTTCGTGTTGAGCTCTCAGTATTAGCCGGTCATCAACTGGGGCTTAATTCTAAGCATGCAATATATCCATTGAAAACAAAGGAAATTGTTCAATTTGCTATTGCTAAAGATTCAGCTTCTTTCTATAAGGAACAAATATTTGGAGATAGAAGATTGCCCAACTTTATTTTGGTAACATTTCAAAGTGAATCTCAATATAATGGATCATACTTAACATCGAGCTCAATTTTCAAAACTTTTGGAGTAACATCACTAACTTTATCGAAAAATAGTGATTACAGAGAAACATATACTCAAGATTTTGATAATGATAATTATTGTGCTACATATATGCAGAGTATAGTGAGAAATATGGGTTATTTGGATAAAAACCTTAATTGTGGTATAACTCTTGAAGGTTTTAAAAGCAAATATCCATTCTTTACATTTGTTTTGGCACCCGATTTTGATTTAAATCAGAGTCAATTATCTCAAAATTAAAATTTACGATTAGATATAAAGTTTGCTAAAGCTACAACTGAACCGGTACATGTTGTAATATATGGAGTATTTGAAAATGAGGTTCAAATAACTGCAAACAGGACCGTACTAGTTTGAACGAACATTGTTGGTTTGAACGAACATTGTTGGTTTGAAAATGTTGGTATAAATGTCATGTAGTAAGTTTTTAAATGTATTTTTAAATATTATTGATGTAGTTCTGGTTAGATCTATCAAATTGGAAAACAAATTCTAGGACATGAATTTTTATGAGTATTTCCTCTTGATAAAATTCCATATTTACGTAATAATCAATCCATAATCGTCAATACTCAATCATCTCATCTTGGTGGAGAACATTGGTTAGCAATATATGTGAAACCTAGCACGATATTTGTATTTGATCCTATGGGTTTCTATTATCCGGCTTTAATGGTTTCGAAACTTCAAACAATGAGTAAACCTATTGTATATAATAAAACTATGTTTCAAAAACCATGGACCTTAACATGTGGTCAACATTGTTTAGCTTGGTTATTATCCAAGCGATTTGATGTTTAATAAATGTTTTATTGTTATTGTTATGTTTTATTATTATGTTTTATTATTATTATTATTATTATTATTATTATTATTATTATTAATATTATTATTGTGTTTAATTAATTAATGTTAATAAGCTAATGCGTGATCACAAAGACAGTGCATGACAAGGGCGTGATCATCACATGATAAGTGCATGACTGCATGTATACACACTCAAGGCTGTATGTAATTTACAAAGAAAACACATACATACTTTTGTTTGTATGTGATTTACAAAGAGCGCATGCCTACACGGTATAGACTGCATGTGCTTTACAAAGAAAACATACCTACACAGTATAGGCTGCATGCATAAAAATCTCTCACCTATATGTGTGTATTGCTAAAATGTGATTGGCTAAATCCTGAAAATTAGATTGTCTTTATAAACATTGACAATTTCCAAATTTGTCACAATTAATTAAAAAATTTACTAGCGCGAAACGCAAAATAATAAAACTACTATTTTAAGAAGTCTTCTCCTGAATGAGACGGGTAAATTATTTTTATTTTATTTTATTTATTATTATTATTATTTTAGATTGGTTTACAATAACCATATTCCAAAATGAAATTGACGGAGTTAATGAATTTGTTCCTGGTAATTTTAAAATTTTATTATTATTTATTTTATAAATTATTTTAGAGAATGTTTCAAATGATGAAATTATTTTAATCGAGGATTCAGATGAGGATATAGGTAATTTTAAATTTTATTATTATTTATTTTATAAATTATTTTAGAGAATTTTTGAAATGATGAAATTATTGATACGACAGCCACAGTAGATTTGGATGATGAGCTTTCGATGCATGCCCCCGTTTCTGGGGAAGATATGAATGACCTCTCGTCTATAGAGGAAGATAATTCTTCGGAATAAGGGGATAAATGTTAGTTTTTTATTTATTTTTATTTATTTATAGAAATTAAGTTAATGATATTTGAAGTATTATTAAAGTAATACATCAAATATCAATAATTTATAATAAGGTTCTATTTATTTTTCAATCTATAAGTTTTATGATAAATATATTTTTATTTTAAATTGATGAAATTTAAAGTATTATTATAATAATACTTCAAATATCATTAATTTATAATAACTTTAAAAAAAAAAGAAACAACTGTTATTACTGAAACAGATATTACCATAATAAGTTAAAAATCATAAAGAAACAAATATATTGTCATAATAGTTTTTGACTTATATAGGCATTTTTATTATAGGTTTTACAGTAATCGTTATTGAATTATATATGCATTTTTATTATAGATTTTACAGTAATCGTTATTGAATTATATATGCATTTTTATTATAGATTTTACAGTAATTGTTATTGAATGATATAGGAATTATTTTAATAGATACTTTATAAAGAAATTATTTAATAGTTTGCAGTGAGCATGCAAATATTATTATTTTTATTAGAGATTTTATATAGGTTTTATTTAATAGTTTGCAGTGACCATACAAATATTATTATTTTAATAGATACTTTATATAGGTTTTATTTAATAATTTGCAGTGAGCATGCAAATATTATTGGATATTTTATATAGAAATTATTTAATAGTTTGCAGTGAGCATGCAAATATTATATAGGTTATATATATATATATAATATATATATATATATATATATATATATATATATATATATATTAATTTATTCTATTACTTATGTTTATAAGATATTTAATATAGGTTTTATAGGAATTAATAAAAGGAATATTAATAAAAGTTTTAATATAATAGTTAGAATTGTTAGATACTTTATATAGGTTTTGTACATTAATTTATTATTTTTTATTAGGCACTTTTTATCCGAGATATTGCATCTCATCATTGCAACATAATGAAAGTTGACATAAAGAAATGAAAAAATATTACCGCCATAGATTTAATGGCATCAACGTTTTTATCTGCGCCATATGCAAAACTTCCCAGAGCATTAAATATAAAGAATTTTATAGGGAACATGCGGTTCATTTAAATTCTTTTAAGTCTAAGAAAATTAAACTGTTTAAGAAAATTAATAAAAATAACATAGATATTTTGAATATAATGCAAAATAAAACTACATCAAATAAAACGAATAAAAGACCTGCTGCACATATTAAAATTAATATTTCTAATAAAATAATTAAAAAAGAAGTCATCGAAATCAGTGATGATGATGACTCTAATATTATATATAATGTAAATATTATACCAGATGTAAATAATGAAAATAATGTAAATAATATACCTATTATAAATAATGTAAATATTATACCAGATATAAATAATGAAAATAATAATAATATTATACAATTCGGAGGTTCTGTATTAGAGAATGAGCCGAACATTTCAGTAAATTTAAATGGCACTATCAAAACTTTACGTTTTGATATATCTAACGCGTAACTAATTACAATAACTTTAACTGAGCGAATCAGTAATAAATTAATTTTAAAAATAAATAAAATGGGGAGCGTTAAAATTCAATTCACTATATTAATTAAATTTGAAAAAGATGGTGAGATCCGTGACAATTATTTTTAGAATAATGCGGAGACATTTTCGGATAACTTTTTAAGCGAAGGGGTTAATAAGCTTAATGAAAAAATAGAACAATTCACCCATTTAGGCAGTGGATGGCGTGTTATTAATATTATGGAAATTCACTTTATTTTAACTAAATATGCTCCGATTAATCGTCTGTCTGGACATAAATATATTAAAACCCCTTCTGCATTGAAAAATAAAGGAGCTATAGTAAATATAAAAAATAATGACGATAAGTGCTTCCTTTACTCTATTCTTTACCAAACAGTCTCTAAATATACAGAGTTTTTAGACGATTTAGAATACGATGAGGTCATGGATTGTCCCATGAAATTAATAAATATCCCAAAGTTTGAAAATAAAAAATTCTAATTTAAAATTAGCAATAAATGTGTTTTTGTACACACCAACTGTTATAATTGATGAGGTTCCAGATAATTATGTCTTTCACCATCCTCATTTAAGTTTGATACATAGAAGTAAAGTCACTGACGGAAACCCTATTTATTTATTATTACTTGAAAATAAGGATAGATATCATTATACCGCAGTGACCAATATTGATAGGTTAATGAATTGCCATCAAACTCCTGACTGTAACATTCAAATTAGATGCCGTTGGTGTCCACATTGCCTTAATGGGTTTAGATTAGATAATGTATTCAATACACATGTTGCATTATGCGCCAAAAATCGGACTGGCACAACCCTATACACGCTCCCCGAAAATAAAAATCTAGAATTCCTAAATTATTCAAAACATATCACCCAACCTTTTGTGATTTATGCCGATTTTGAATCGGTTTTACCTCCTGATTATAGGCATCATCAAATTCATATGCCTATTGCAGCCGGCCTTTTATTAATTAATAATTACACTAACACAAAATCATATTATTACTTTTATGATCTTGATTGCATTCCTGATTTTCTTAAGAAAATTGAGGAAATTGAAACTGAAATTGTTATTCCGTACTATCATTCGGAAGGTGATAAATTGATAGGGCCTATGTCTTTCAGTGAGGTTCGACAGTTTAAATCTTGTGGAACCTGTTATTTATGTAAAAAACCGATTGTACATCCGGTTAGAGATCATTGTCATTTTACTGGTAATTATCTAGGGGCAGCTTGCCGAAAATGTAATATAGCTAGTAGGATTTATCGATTACTACCTATAGTTTTTCATAATTTAAGAGGGTGTGACCTTCACCATATTTTAAAATCTGGTCTCGATCGCTTTCCTTCATGGAATTTAGATATCATACCGACCTCTACAGAAAAATTTATTTCGTTAATTGTTCACATTAACAAATTGGCTGTTCGCTTTATCGACAGTATGCAATTTGTTAATTGTTCGTTAGCTAAGGCTGTGAAAACACTAATTTCTCTTCCATTGACTTCGTCTGTCTTTCAAGGTTCTATAGTCGACTGTAAAGGTATTTTTCCGTATAATTTTGCTATATCTGAGGAAGTTCTTGAGAATACTTATGAGTTGCCTCCAATTTGGGAGGGCGTAAGTGAAGATGAGTACGATAGGGCACAACTAATCTGGACGCAGCAAAACTGTAGGACTTTGCCTTATTATATGTTAATTTATCTTAAACTTGACGTATTCCTCCTTGCAGACTATTTTCAACAATTCCGTGCCAAGGCTATTGTTTACAATGGTCTTGAACCTCTAAACTTTTATGGAATTCCGGGTATGCCATGGGCTTCAGCGCTTATGACATTAACGGAACCCATTGAACTTTTACAGGACATGGAATTGTTCAATTTTTACGAAGGTGGAATACGGGGTGGGTTAACATTTGTTAATAAACATTACATTGCTGCTTCTGAGGATACAGAATTATTGTACATAGATATAAATAATCTGTATGCTTGGGTTCTCAGCCAAAGTCTTCCTTACGCTGATTTTACTTGGGTGTATGATGGTTTGGATGAGGTTTTGAGTGAATGTGCGAATGTTGTGGATATTGAAATCCTTCCAAATGGATATACTATGGAAGTTGATATCGAGATTCCAGATTATTTACATGATTTTTTAAATGACTTTCCGATTGAACCGGAAAAGATGTGCCCACCAAATTCAAAAGATAAGAAGTTAATGATCACGCATTATCATAAGAAGAACTATGTTCATCATTGGAGGCTTCTCAGGCTTTATCTTTCTCTCGGGGGTAAGGTTACATATATACATAGAGCTATTAAATACAAGCAAGCTCCTATTTTTAAAAATTATATCGATAAAAACACTAACTTGCGTGCAAATGCAGTTAGTGAATTATATAGAGACTTATTTAAATTATACAACAACAGTCTGTATGGTAAATCCGTTGAGAACCTTAAAAAGAGGATGAATTTGCTATTATGTAATTCAGCTGAAAAGTTAATTACATATTCGTCAAAATCGCATTAAATAACCGTGACGATAAGAGAGCTTGGGTAGGGAAAAACTCGAGTTTTGCATATGGTCATTATAGAGGGGTTGATTTCCTTGATGTTGGCGGTAATATAGTAATGCCTGAAGCCGATCCTGCAATTCTCGATGAACAATTTGCAGAAATATTAGACAATATAATCGATATTTATTGATCAAATTTGTATGTAAAAATAAAAATTGTGAAAATTTGTCTTTGATATTTTCATGTTTTTTACATTTATTTGTTATAATTTTCATTTTTATAATATTTTTATAATATTTTCATGACAAAGTCCCAGCGTGAAGAAACGTGAAATATAACTTTATATTTTTATATTTGTTTTACATGTAAAAATATTTGAATGTATTTATTATTAATAATTCATTGTTTTTTATGTAGTTGTTTTTATGTAGTTGTTTTATTATATATATTAATATTATTATTATTAATAAAAAGTAATAATAATAATAATAATAATAAAGTTTTTATAAGTAATAATCATATTAATAAGTAATAATAATAATAGAATAATAAATAATAATAATAATAATAATAATAATATTAATAATAACTAAAACTTGTAATAATAATAATAATGATAATAATATTAATAATAATATTTATAATAATAATAATATTAATAAAATCTTTTAATAGAAAAATTTGTAATAATAATAATAATATTTATAAAAAATAATAATAAAAATAATAATATTTATAAAATAATAATAAAATAATAATAAAATAATAATAATATTAATAATAATAAAATAATAATAATAATAATAATAATAATAATAAAATAAATTTACAAAATATATACTACTTATAAAAGTAAGTAGACATTATATTTTAATAATGATTAAAAATCGGTGACCTTGAAAAAATTTGAATGACCTTGAAAAAATATGATGATTCCTCCAATGACCTTGACCTACTTTTGAATGACCTTGAAAAATTATGATGAGTCATACAATGACCTTGACCTAATTTTGAATGACCTTGAAAAATTATGATGAGTCATCCAATGACCTTGAAAAATTATGCTGAGTCACCCGATGGCTTTGAATGAGTCATGGTATTTGTTTAAATGACCTTGAATGAGTTTTTGTCTTTGTCTTAGAAATTTGGACTTAGAAAAATTTTCTCTCAGCAAGGGGAGGGGGTGTGCTGGAGGTGACATATCCCACTACTCTTGTTGATTTTCATTAACACTTAATTTACTGCAACAACATCTTTTGATAACTGTGCATTTAACCCTTTGAGGCCGGCCGCCACTATAGTGGCAAACTAGTTCCAAAAATATCAAATGTAGTTTTTCTTATATAAAATTAAAAAAGAAAATTTTTTTTCAAATAAAAAAATTTCATAAAACACACTGTTTACATAATATTAGCTAAAAACTAAAATAAATCAAACTATAATGAAAATCACATTTCTGTGTGTATTGTTATAAAACTAAACAAAACGAATGATTTTTTTCAAGAAATTTTTTTTCTAAAAACTACGAATCAATATGTAAAAATAAGAAAAGACAAAAAATTCAATGGAAAAATAAAATATTTATATTCATGTAAATAAATTTTATATTAAAAATTATAAAATTAATTTTTTTTTCCGGTTTTTAATGAAATAAATAAATATTTATAAAAAAAAATTTTTAAATTTTTAAAAAAGCGGTCCTCAAAAGGTTAAACTATGATATTGAAAATTGATCAATTTCACTGGCTTTGAGCATTCAAATGGGATTTCATTCGTCAAAAAATAAATGTTATAGTTATGATACATTCGCACTGGTTGGACATTTATTTGCTTATTAAAATTCATCTTCTTGTTATTGTTTTCAAAATAATTAATAAAATTACATTTCATCTTTCTTTTATACCTGTAAAATCATGTGTGCTACCAATCAAATTCGAGCATGTGTGAATTATAGACTTGTATTGCACATAATTTGTATTATTATTATTATTATTATTTTTTTATTATTATTATTATTATTATTATTATTATTATTACCAACAAATATTACGACAAATAATAACACAAGATTTATTGTTCGTCTACAATTGATGAAAAGTGAGATTTTCTCAGTTCTTTTCGTAAGAACAAAATGTCATATTTTTTCTCTCTGTCATTACATCCTTAACAACGATACGGGCATACATAGTTATCAGTAAGTGCAAGCTCTTGATCCAAGGTTTGTAAATGATTTAAAAGCACTACATTTAAATCTATTACAGTGGCCATTCATATTCTAAATTGAATAATCTCGGGTGCCCAATAGATTAAATCTTTTAGTAAATTTGGATATAGATCACACATCTTTCCAATAAGGATTTGTATTAACTTCTCTAAAAAACAAAGATCATTTAAATAATAATTTATAATAATTAATTTACCGTTTGCATAGATAAATTTGTCATTTTAAATAAATTGTTCTAGTATTAGTTTGATGCAAAAATCAAAATCGTTCATAAGAAAAATTTTAAAAATTCCATGTCATCAATAACTGATTTTATATCAATAATGATTTCTTCAAAAATAAATTAAGGAAACAAATAAAGAAAAAGATTTTAATAAGTTGTTTACAAAGCTCAGGAGATATCATGTTGTTACAATTATTTTTATTTCTCAACATTGCCTTACCCCTTCAATAAACATTTCCATTTTCGAAAAATAGCTCTGTGCCAAATGTGAACATCTTAGAGCTTGATCTCTGTTATCTTGCCCAAACACATCTACCCGAGGGGTGTCAACCTCGCAACTGGTTCGTCCCACCCCCTTTATTTCTCGGATAGATTTTTTTAAGTGCGGGTAATCAGTGCCAAAAGTAGAAAGTCTATATTTCCCAAATGCTTCCAGTTCAATTTCACATCTCCAGGTTTCCTGTGACATTCTTCACAACCAATGCATTGAAGTTTACTTTTACTTTATTATTACTTGTCAACACAACTGGTATTGGCCTCGTTTCCAGCATTTCCGATTTTCCACAAATTACGCCAACTGGAGTGCTTTGCCACTGTCTTTCGACACTCAGTTCTTGCGCTGCCCAATCGCTAATGTAACTGACATTGCTTGAGTCGACTAGTAATACATTAACTCGAATCTCTTTCCATTCATTGATTGGTCGGCTTTTGATTCTCATCAATTTTGTTACATAAGTCATTGAGCAATTTATGATGATTTATTGTGAGTGATAGCGTACGAAATTTGAAAGAACGCCACGGAATAAAGAATTATTCGGTTTCCTAGAGAGCTTCCTCTAAGGTTGTGATAGTCACTTTTTTTAACGAATTCAAAAGGTTTATTGCGATAAACTGAGATTTACTCGAACCAGTTTTTTTCCAGAAACTATCGCAAACTTTGAAAACACGGCTGCTAGACGAAAATCTTTGAAAGCAATAGTAGCAATCATGCGTAAATGCGCCCGGTACGCATTAGTTCGACTTAATGATAATAAGTAAAGCAATGTCCTCGCATCTTCTTTATTTTATTACAAGTCATATAAAAATCTTGACTCCCATTCCCATTTTTAAATACGGTTACAATGATTTTTTTTACCTCAAGTTACTCCTCACTTAAGATTTTTATGCTCCTTGGTGGTGTTTCATGAGTTTGGATATTTTGTTAACTAGAAGAACTTTACTGTAACTCAAAAGATTTTTGGATCAAAATAATGAGAGTTCCTAACACTGTCCTTCATTTGAAAAGATTAATAAAAGTTTTTATATTTTTCAACTTCTTTTATTTCTATTTTTTCGTACTCTGGATTAGTTTGAGATTTTATATTTATCTCTTTTTCTTTCAAGAATAAAAAGAAGCGTTTTCATTTAATTTAGGTTTCTTTTTGTCATCATTTCACGAACCCCCCCATTTATCTAACACCTCTCTATAAGATGATTTCTTAATTAATTTAGATTGTATACAAAAAATATTAAATTTTTTAAACTTACTCAACTTTAATCAAATTAAATTATTTCAATTTTCGGATGTCTCACTAAACGCAGTAAGCATTTAACTGAAATTCTTACATTATACAAACGAGAGTCAAATAAGCTCAAAATTAATTTGCTATTATTAAACGGAATGAAATTCATGAAAATATTTTTTTAAATCAATTATTTACTTTTATAAAATTATGAAATATTTAATTCTATTTTTTAATAATAGCAGTTTTTCGTTAAATTTATAAAAAGTAATCGGAAAATATTTTAATATGATACTAAAAAAATGAAAGTAATTCAAAATTCTAAATCTTTATAGTAAATTTTTTAAACTTTTAAATTTTGTAAATTACTCATTGTAATATCGAAAATAAAAACCAAAATTTGTTTAAAAAATAGATTTGTAAAAAAAATTATAAACGACAGTTAAAACAAAATGAGTTATATTTCTTTGCTCTTTTCAATAAAATTTACTACATTAAACTTACTTAGCAAGCTATTTTGATGAATTATTGAAAATTAGGGGAATAGACGTCTCACAATTGGAAAAACAACTGAGTTCTTTAGTCATGGATAAAACTTATGAAATGAAAGATTTTGAGTCCATGGAGATCTACAAGGAAACCGATATCGAAAAGTATTAAAAACTATTTGAAAATTATTAATAATAAACTGTTTATTTCAGCATTAATAAAACAAAAGTAGACGAGCAGCGCTCCCATTTAAGATCGATGTGCTCACATTTGCGATCTGGTTTTCTATGTTTGAAGTAAAACTTTTCATTTAGAAAAAATTTTAATTAAATTTAAAAATTTAGCCAAGCTAGGTCTAACTATTACAAACAACATTTTAATGAAATGAAAAAAATGTCAGAAGAAATCCAAGCAGTGAAGAGCGTTTATGAATTCCTCGAAAATTGGGATAAAAAAGTTGATAAGAATTTTGAATTAAAAGGTAAGTAAAATGATTTTTATTTTTATATTAATTTTTTTGTATTTTTTAGAATATCCTGAACATTTCTTGAAATGGTTGGCAATTTTTAAGAGCAATTGTTTAACTAAAACTTAATATTTTAGTTTGGAAAAGGTGCCTGAAGAATACAGAACAAAGGTGAATAAATTGTGCAATGCTGTCAAACCAATCAAAAAGCCGCAATTGCCAGAAATTGCACAAAATTTAGTAAATAAGTAAAAATATTTTTTTATTATATTTTTCAATAAATTTCATTTTTTAGAAGGGTATGAAACGTAAACTTTTATTCTTTTGCTTCCTCACAATTGAAGGATTTCACTTGTAATAAAATTTTTATTATTATTTTAGGTTCCCATAGCTAACTCGAATAACTATATTAATGAAATGACAAACAAATGTCTTCAATCCATCACTAAACTTAAAGGTTCTGAATTAAAAATGGGAAGGCTAAATATTAACTCAAAAGAATCCTTAAACAGACCTGTCGAACCCACTCCTGCAATTATAGAATCAACAGTCAAGAGATTCGATCAAAGCAGACAAATTAGAAAACCAAAAATAGAACTATTAGAACTGACAATTAGAGATGAACCCACCGAAATCCTAAACCAATCAACCATTAGAAAGATGCAAAAGAAAGATATATCATTTTTAGATTTCACAGTTATAGAAGACGATATTAACTCAAAAGAATCCCTAAAAAGACCTGTCGAACCCACTCCTGTAATTTTAGAATCAACAGTCAAGAGACTCGATGAAAAAACAAAACGTGCGAATCACACTAAACAAATTAGAAAACCAAAAATAGAACTTTTAGAACTGACAGTTTTAGATGAACCCACCGAAACCCGAATCCAATCAACCATAAGGAAAAAGATGCAAAAGAAAGATATATCATTTCTAGATTTCACAGTTATAGAAGACAAAAACCCTAACGATAACTAATTTTAATTATTTGATATAAAATAAAATCTATCAATCTTATGATATTTTTGGAATAATCTTAGTAAAAAAAATTTCTATTTCTATGCGAAAATTCCTATAAATATGAATTTTTGAATTGGTTTATTTTTTGACAAATCAGAATGCTTTGTTTTTATTTTATATCTTATTTTTTATTCCACCTCTACTTCGAATAACAAAAACAATTATTTTTTTACTTAAGAGATTTAAAAGACAAAAGATCGTATAGCTTTTTTTATTTGACTTTATTATGTTTGTTCTTATGTAGTCAGTAACCGGATTGAATTCAAAAAAGTGAACCACACTCGGACAATACACTTATTCTAAAAAAACGCTTTTTTTAACCTTATCCTTCCTCGTTTAATTCAGTTATTCGTCTCAATAAGATTATATTGAACCATCCATTAAAAACACTCTTGATCTTTACTCCTTTTATGGCTAAAACGATCCGTTTGCACACTTTTGCAATTTTTTTTACCTTTCAGATTGCATAATTTCAATATAAATATTTAAATCTTCTAATAATCCTTAAATAGATTTCAGACAATGATTAAAAATTATTCTCAAACATTTTTTATTTCAGATTTTTTAATTCTTAATACTTCGAGGATTCGAAGAAAGTGTAAAATATAAACAAAAAGCTAAAAATTTTAAAAAGAAAGAAATTTAAAGAGAATAGCAAAAATTAAATCAACAAGCAAATTAAATATAATAATGCATAAACAAATCACTAAGTTCAACAAAACCACCTAAAAATCAAAAATTAAATTCTAAAATAAAAGAAAATTATTCGAAATAAAAAATATAATTTTAATTGTTTTATTGAACCAAAAACAGAACACGAAAATGGCAAAAGTTCATTAATTTTTAAAATTATGTTATTGTTTAAAGAAAATTGTAGTTTCTTTTTATGAATAATTTCAGTATTAAATGCAATCCACAATCATCAGCAAATATGGTTTCTGGAAATTTTGCTTTAAATTGCCTATCGATAAAAAAGCCTAAAAATAAACCCTCGATAAAAACATGTAAATATTTTTAAAAGTGGTCTCAGTGTTTTCTGTATTCATATATTGTCTCTGGATATTTTTGGTAGAATAGAATTTAATTGTCTAGATACAAAACATGTAAAATTATTTAATTAAAGCGCCTGAAGTAAACCCAAACACTTAAAGTAAGTTAAGTTGACAAATTAAATAAGGTAATAATTTTAAAAAGTTAAAATTTTAATAACTTTTATAGGAATATCATTTTTGACAATAATCTTTTTAAAAGACAAGATACGTTGATACCATTTTTTCAATTTTCTTTATTAATCGTAACACCTTTTTCATAAAATACATGTAATCTAGTACGTAAACTAATAGTGCATAGTTGTGTACAGGCCCGGATCTAATACGTAAACTAATAGTACATAGTGGTGTACAGGCTCGGATCTAATACGTGTGGGCCGAATACATTAAAAAATAAAAATGCACAACATATGAAAACAATTACATTTTTTTGAATATGAATTTAAATATTTCTAAGTTCTGTAAATTCTTCTAAAATAGTTTGAAAATCTTATTTCATAGCATATTCACTTTCAATCGACATAATTGCTGAACTATTTAATCTGTCCTGATTTATTGTTTATCTCGGATAGATTTTAATTAGTTTTAGCCTGGAAAATGATCTATATAATAATGTTATATTGTATATATATATATATATTATAATAAACACAATAATAAATCTCATCCATTAATAAAAGTTAAAATATATATATTTTTAATTATTTGAATAATTTATCCTTTATAGTCAAAAGCAATTTTTGATGCAGGGCCCATTCAAGTGCACGGCCCGGTTGAGTCCAATCTGGTTGTGTAAAGTCAAAAGATAAGTTTCCATGTGTACATTTGGAGCATCTTAAAATTATTCGATTAAAAACTTTCTATCGTTAGGATAAACTTATCGAGTTCGAAAATCAATAATTGTTTGATCTCGTGGATGTTTTAATATAATCAAATATTGTACATTTAAATTGCGGGTTCTATGACTTCACCTCGACGAAACAGTTCATGCTATTGATAGAAGCGAAAAATATTCAATATTATTTTTCAAATCAGGAAAGTTTCGAATAACGAGATACAAGAAACCATTACATGAAGAAATATCAGTTTTAAAACTTTCAAATCCAATCCATTACTGTGACAATCGACATTGAAATGATATTGACTCGAATATGTTGTCAATGAAAGCAAAATGTGTTTATGAACTATAATTATTTCCAGCTTTAAGATTGCCGAATTTAACTCTTCGTGTGTCAATGTATTTTCTAATTTATATAAGATGAAGAAATTCTTGAGCTTTTATTAAATAATTAATTTTTTTGTGTTTAAATTGAGTGATTATTGAAAAATATAAAGCATTCAAAATGATTAATGAAGAAGAAACTTATTTTTTTCTAGCAATCTTTATGAAAATGGAAGAATTATTTCCTAACACGAGGAACACGCTTTCATATTATGCGCATAAAATACTTGCTCAACGAATATATCAAAGATCAGGCGTCTATATTGAATAAATTGTTCGCATGCATTACGAATCAGCACAAGAATCCGGATTCAAATACTTGAATGATTGCATGGTTTGCAGTAAACCAACAAAGATTCCTTCTCCATTTTTGATACCGGTGCTATCAGGATAAAGGAAGGAATTTTTAAATGAATAAAATTTTTATTTAAAATGTCTTTGTTTATTTGATTTGATTTTTATTGTATCTTTTGATGTGTTTGATAGGCCGTTAGTAACTTGTTTTTGATATTTAGTAAATTTATTATTATTATTTATTTTAAAATTTATTGCTTTCAAAATATCATATTAATTAATTTTACTTATATACTTTTTACTTTATATAATTTGTCGACTCTAACTTAAATTTAAAGAATTTTCAATCTGTCGATTTTTTATATTCATTTTAAAATATTGTAATTTGTTTGATGTTTTTTTATATAATTTGTTGTCTTATGTAATTTTTATCGAAGATTTTTTTAGGGTTTTTTATGGAAAGTTAAAATTTATAGGCTTTGCATAAAAAAAGCATATGAATTTCATTCTCAATAAAAAACCTGGAATTTCGACTTTTTTATCGAAGACTTATTTTTATGTATTTTTAACGAGAGTTGAAATTCTAGGCTTATTATTGAGAACTTATTTTTAGGCTTTTTTATCTATAGGTGATTTAATTCAATTTTTCAGAGCTAAAAAGATCATTTGACAATAATATGAAATCGACTACAAAATGCTTTCCGGGGTTAATATCTATTACTTTTACTTGGAAATGCTTGATTGCCTAATTAAACCTGTCTGAAACTAATTGAGGACTGCTTTTTTTTAATTTTGGCATTTAAAATTGTGTAAAAAATTCCCATTCGACCATATTTTCTTTTAAAAAATTCTATGGATGGGATTATTTTTCAAAAATCCAGAGACTCTTTTGCTTATAGTAGATACGGAGACGATTTTTGAGTTCAAAACTGTAAGAAGAAAACCTTTTTAATTCAAAAGTTCTCAGGGAATGAGCTAGGGTACCTCTAACGACCTACTTATAAAGGATAATTTAAATTTATTTAAATTACTTTATAAAGCATTAAACAAAATTCATTTGTTTGTTTAATCTGTTTTGGTGGAAAAATAGAATTTTGAAATTCGAGTTTTATATTTAGAAGCAATTTAAAATGTTTTATTTCATTTTTTAAAACTAGCTCAGCTTCCATGTAGGAAAATGTAATTTTCTCGAGCTTAGGATATTTTTGTCAACCAATTTAGTGAGTTCATTAAAACGGACATTTTCTCTCAATTCCTTCCTTAACGCAATGTAAAACCTTTTTAATCCTCAAATTAAAAGGAAATTTATACGTTTCCATGTTTCATTCAATGAAAGATTATTGAAAGGATAACTCAATTACAAATGAAATTAACAGAATCTTTTTTGTTTGTTTTAATCGATATTTTATGTTAAATTTGTGTAAACAAATTTTATTTCAACTAAACAAAATGACTAAAATCAAAGAGATTAAAATATTTTTATTTAATAATGTATAAAATTGGTGATAAATTCATTTTAAAAAATTGATTATGCAAATAAAACTTTTGATGTAATTTTCAATTATTGTTTTAATGTTCTATTATACTCGAATGAGATTTAACGTGGCGCGAAATAATATGAGAAAATATTTCTCTTTGTGTCTTGTATTTTTTCTATGATCAAAATGAAATATGAAATTAAAATTAAGTCACTTGAAAATAAAGAATATTATTTTTAATATTTTTAAAAAATTATTTAAAAGTTTTAAAATTTTTATTAAATTTTCAAAACAACTCATTTTTGTAATTGGAGAAGAATTTAATTTGGAAACGAAATTTTTTAACAGAAAACATTTATATATATTTGTGTGTGTATAATTAAAACAAACTTTTCTGAGGAAAACCTAAATTTAAACAAGCCTTATAATATAACAACTTATCAGGTTAAAAGGAAAGTTCTATCGTATTTTTAATAGGCGTGGCTAATGGGTTTTTTTCCGAATTTTATTTATTTAAAAGTTTAATTTAATATAATAAATCAGGTTATTGCTTGTTTAATTATATAAAATTAAAGTTTTAATAGCGTTCACTAGTTACTTGTGGCATTTAAAGTGAAAATGATGTCAATGGATAAATTGCATTTACGAGTTCGAGAAAAAACATCGCGTCATTACATGTAAATGCATTTGTGTAGTATTTGGATATATTAAATGATAATGCTAGACCACATTCTCTAATGGTAACACCACAAAACTTACTGTGTTGGGATAGGAAGTTCTTAGGTCATCCACCATATTCACCTGACATTGGACCCTATGACTATTACCTGTTTAGGTCCTAACAAAAAACTCTAATGAGAAAAAAGTTTAATTCTTTGGAATGAGTTTCTAAGGAAATAGCTGAGTATTTTCAGTCTAAGAACGAGAATTTTTATAGGAGCGGGATTGACTCGCTACCTGAAAGATTGCAGCAAGTAAAATTATGGCAATTATATTATTGAATTGTAGCATTTAAACATTTTGTATTTTTATTGAGTCAAAAGGCAAACGAAACGCTTTTAAATATTTCAAAATATTTTTTAAACCCGATTGAAAATATTTTATAGAAATATTTTAAACTCGAATTTGAGAATTATCTCAAAAACTTTTTTTCTCATCATGAAAATAAACAAGAAAATGCAGCAAAAAAAATAAAAATTACAGCCAAATTTTTTTAAGTTTGGAATCTATTCACTTTCATTTGAATAAGTGAAAATCCCAATGAAATTTCGTTTATATCAGTCAGAAAATTAGCATATCCAGACGGAGGGGGGGCTCTTTTATTTGTTTCGGTTTCTGATTCAAAATGAGCTCTCACTGAATGCGGCTGATTCTGCATATCAATTGTTTCATAATTAAATTAATGAAGATTCTCAGAAATTAAATGGAATTATTAGAATATCTTTCGAATCATTTTTCGTTTTATTTTTTTTTGTATTCGATAGAGGATGAGTGAAGGGGCGTTTTGAATCCGCGTTTGCTTTCAAATTGTTTGGGTAAAATTTTGAAAATCGGGACGGGAATTCACTGCTAAACAGATGTGACACATTTTTCTCGTTAATTAAAATTTAGTAGTTAAATCGCAAAAATTAATGAAATTGAATGCTAGAGATTTCCTAATGAGTTGTAGGAACCCCCCCACCCTTGTTTTCATAACATGTGTCGTCTTGTCGCATCTACTTTACCATCTTTGTAATTGTACCATAACTTGGTAATTCTAGGCGATATTTCCTGAAATATTTATTTTTAATTAGTTATAATGTAATTTATTCATTTTATTTATACATTTTTGACGCGTTAATTATTAAAAATAATTGCCTGTAACATCCAAAAATTCCAATTTCTCGTTGAGAAATTGTTGAAATATTATATATAATCTATATTAAAATAATAAATTTCATATGATAACTATATAATATTTATAATATTATCATTATCATTAATATTATTATTATTATTATTATTATTATTATTATTATTATTATTATTATTATTATTATTATTATTATTATTATTATTATTATTATTATTATTATTATTATTATTATTATTATTATTATTATTATTATTATTATTATTATTATTATTATTATTAAATGTTTTATGTAAAGTCTGACTCCAAATAACAGTTATTAGAAATCTCTACGCAAACCTTCATTTCATAATATTTTAAGTAAATTTTCCTTTTCTCGTCGGAGTAGGTAGAAAAAACTACAGTAATAAATTAATCCAAACAAAGTTTTTGAATTATTTTAAATAAATATTTATTACTAAATTAAACACTTTTTTTAAAAAGGTTAAATTTTTAAAATTATAATTTTAATTCATAATGACTTTAATATTAATAATAAATAATCATTAACATGAATAATACATAAAACTTGAAACTTTTAAAAACAAAGCGATTTAGCATCCTAATTTAAATTTTCAATAATTTTGATATAAACGTAAACAATCAACATATTATCAATTTAACATTCAAACTATTTGAAAACATTCAAAACACACGCGTTCACAGATCCTTCACATTATTTAAAATTTATAATAAATATTTCAAATCAGGTTTACCTATTTTACTAACACAACCCTTATTGTGCCCACTAATATTAATCAATCCCTTCGGTCTTCAATATTCAAAAGACATAATTTTAATTAAAAAATATTTGACCATAAATCAGTAAAGATGTCGATGTTTTTTGAATATTCATGAATTTTATGCACCGCCTTTTTCAAGTGATTCGATCATTATCTATTAATTTTATAAAATAAGAAAAAATTAATAGATAATGATCATAATCACTAGAAAAAGGCTGTGCCGAAAATTCGTGAATATCCAAAAAACATCGATATCTATCAAATATTTTCAAATATATTCAAATATTTTTTAATAATTATAATGTCAACTGAAAATGAAAAGAAACCATTGGTAAAAATTAAAAATTCTTACATTAATATTCAAAAACTCTAGTAGAATATATGTGGCATTGCAGCCATTACATGCAAATTGATAAACGTGATGCATACACATTTCTTTGAGATTTAACAACAAAAATATTCTCACTAATTAGTCACAATACAAATTTTAGGGTAAGAGCTTGATTATGAAAAAATGCCCTGCTAATGAGAAACAATAATTAAATTTTATTATAAAAATGCTTAACCAAACAAAATCGCTAAATTACAGTATTAAGCTAATCTGTGAAAGTAAATTATTTAAAATATATTAAATTTTATTGATAAATATTTAATATTATAAGGACTTTTTTTGTTTTTCACATCTGATTTCTTTATAAGTGACATAATATTTAATATTTTTGACATTGTTGATATTTAAGAGATAATTAACCAATGAAAACTTAAAGATATAAACTATAAACGATTACAAGCTCACCAATGCGGGATCAGGATTATGTTATTTACTAAAATTTTTTTATTCAATAGGCTTTCAATATATTTTTATCTGATTTTTATTTATTATTATTATAATTAATATTATTATTATTATTATTATTATTATTATTATTATTATTGTTATTATTATTATTATTACTTTACTATAAAATTGTAGAATGTAATTATTAGAATACAAAAATGAAGATTTTAATTGAAGTAATAATAAATACCTTTATATTTGAATAAAAATATTTATTTTATTTTTAAGAAATTGTTGGATGATTAATTACGAACCATTTATAATTACTGGGGCTCTCTGCTGTAGAGCTATTACCCATCTCATGCAACTGTTTCCGTTTTTCAATAATGGCTTTTCAAATAAGAGTCTGATTCAGAAATAATTATCAGGAACAAAATTCTCGGGGAAAAATCTCATCTTTTTTTAATATTTTCTTTCAATAGTTTATAAATATTTTATCCTGAGTTCTTTCAACTGGACTAATTTTAAACTTTTTAAAAAAATTAGGACTAATCAAAAATTTTCATTTCTTGAAAACATTGAAGTAACGGAAATTTTTTTCAGTTTATAACCTGATTGTGAAAAATCGCATTTAAACGGCTTGTAGGTAGAGAATTATATAAATGATTCTTTGAGGACGATTGTTAAGGGTTTATAAATAGCTAGGGATTAGAGATGTGTAAATGCAGAAAATCCGGATATCCACACAAAACAAGTCAAAGTTTAAAAGGGGGTTTTATTTTTGTACTTTTTCGATTTAGAACGTCTACAAATGCCATATTGCATTATTGCAGTTTTGTTCACTTAAGTTGAAAACTTTGAATATTCCTTACAACTCATAGAATTTTGAGTATTTTTTGATTCAAAATAAGACAAATCCCCCACATGACAAAATCATGCTATGTTACATTTAATGCACAATTAAAATAAATTACAAAAATTTACTCAAGTGCATAGGCGTCTGCAGGAGTGCAGTGGGGGGGCATGTCTCATTGGGATATTGAAAAAATATTTATTTACTTGTTTCAAAAAATTCAGTTTAATCATATAAATTTCATTTACACTTTTATTTAAGATAAAAACATATTTTCAACTGTTTTCTGTATTTTCTACAATATTCAATATTTACCCTATTCTCAAGGAGGAACTTGTCACCGCTTTTTTTCTTTCTTGAAAAATAACCCACCCCCATACCAAGCCTTAAGCGCTCATGATCAAGAGGTGAGTGTTGGATAGAGTGTTAGTAACCTTTGTTTGATCATCATGGTAATAAAATCTAAAAAACTAGGGAAAATATAAAATAAAACGCAAAGCATGACTCAAAAGATGAGATAAAAGCATCCAGAAAAAAACTGAGGAAAAATGATGCAAGACAAAATAAATTTTAAAATAAAATAACGGTAATTAGTATCAATTTCATAAAATAATAACAACATAAAATTTAAGGAAAAATTAAATAAAAATACAAAAAAATTAGAAAAAAATAAGATAATTTTATTTCGAACTGAAATTGATGCTAAAAATAAAAGAAAAGAATCAAAATAAATTTAAAATATTGATTTAATAAAATAGTTCAAAATTTTGTTAAAATGCATCAAAATTTATGCGTAGAAAATTATAAATTAGTTTAGTAAATCACAGGATAATTAAGATTAAAATAGAAAGAAGTCATTGTGTTCCCCTGACCCTGTAAAATGTAGAATTTTACTGATTTTTAAATAACTTTATAAATGTACTATAGTTGAAATCCATCGGATATTTAAATTTAATATTAGTTTTTTATTATTGGACAAATACCAGATTAATTTTTAACAATTCAGAAGAGATATCACCAAGTACCATGAAGAAGCGACAAAGCAATCTCAAAGAACGGATGTCATGGTGCGTCGATGCAGTTTTATTGAAATAACGTGGGCACATACAGAATTCGCCAAGAAAGCACAGCAGAAAACCAATGGCTTTTGCCTACAAGTATACGAAGAAAAGCGAATAGCTTATCAAGTGAAAGCCACATTAAAAGAGAGACAGAAGCTGAATTCAGACAATTACGATTAAAAGATGAGATTTGATCAAGATTGGTGCAATGCAAAAAAGCGTTCTAAGACTGAGAAAGAATAATTGTCAGAAATCGTCGATAGGACGAGAGAAAAATCACACTGGCTGGAACAGATAAATGGAAATTAGCCTAGATAGCCGGAAAATCCCACAAAAGTTTCGTTGAGGAAAGCAAGAGGAGGGAAGGTATTAAGAAAATGCAAGCAGCGCGCTTGATGGTCTCTATCCACAAAGCCGCCGAATCTGTGTGATATTTTGACATTTTGACACTCATTCATATTGATTTATATGTTTTCTTTTATTTATTAATATTAATATTTGTCCAAATTTTTGATATTTTTTTCAAATTATTTAATTTAATTGTTAAGAGAGAACTGCTAAAGAAAAGAGCATGAAATCTTCTGTCGTAGCTAGTGAACCCATGGTGCGTCAGAGTTTTAGTAGTCATGATAATATGACTCACATTTTACTGACGACCGTCCATTTGAGCTCATTTCTAACTTGACTTGTAACGGGTGCCGAATGGTAACTTTACTTATGCACGTATCTCATTGGAATCTCTTCGAAAGTGGAACTGCCAATAATTTTCTTCACCATCAGGTACCCATCATGAGTATTATATAATAAATTGTGACCCAGTAGTGAACACATTTATTTGCTCTTATATATTCACAAGAATACATGTTATTATAAAATAAAAAAATATTTTATTAAAACAAAAAGAAATTTAATATTATTAATTAATTACTTTTTCTATTTTCGTAAAAATAAAATAATCGTTTTCCTGTACTGTGCTGGTCCAGCAAGTGTGGCAACTGGGAAATAATTACCAGTACAGAAATTTGAGTAAATTAATGAATTTCTGTTTCAGATAAAATATTTGCCAAATTTTCTTAATGGGATTTTAAAAAATTATTAAGCAATTTTTCGATTTTTTTGTGGTTTTTTTGAAATAAAATTCAACGTTTTTCATCAAAAGTTTAAAAATGTGATTTTTAGAAATTTTTTTGTTTAAACCTATTCAAGTCCAATTTTAATTTTTGAATTCAAAACAGACTCATCTAAAGTAATATTTTCGATAAAAGCAATAATGGACCGGATTGAATGTTGAATTTTTTATTGTTTGTATTTTAAAGTTTAAATTAAAAATTCGCTTCTGTTCTTATTTAAAGTTCGTGGTGTTGACCTCTCCTCAATGTTTACCTGTCACTAGCAAAAGGCCTGTCTGGCCAGTCTCGACGTTGGATTTTAATGGATTATTAAATCCAGAATATGATTTTGTTGATTATTTATTATTATCAATGCCCAGAATGACACTTACAGCGGTGGCACAAGCATTATTTGCTCAACTAATTGAAACCTTTCGAGAACTCGGGATAATTCTTCAATAAGGAAGCTTAATTTAAAAAGAATATAAATGCAATTTCTAATGACAGAATAGTTTTAAGCTTATTAGGATTTTATCACTAAAATGCAAAAATTCGATTTCATCTGGAATTGAATTATAAGTGAGATGTGAGTTCGCTAGAGTATTACTCCATACTGACTACAGTAATAAAATGGATTGACTAGCGAACATACGATATAAGCCCGCTAGCGCAAATACAATGTGAGCATACTAGTGCATTTACTATATATACAAATTCCCACCCGCGCATATGCTTCGTGAGCCCGCTAGTGCAGTTTCTTAAAAATCAAATATATCGTGGGTGTATAGTATTCAAAATATTTTTCGATGGATCTACTCAGGAAATTATTCCTTACAAGATTGCACTTTAAAAATTACAAATATCTCATCAGGCATTTTCTTAATATTTAAATATTTTCTGTGTATATTAGTATTTGTAAAATAATTTGTTTACAATCTAAGCCTTGTAAGTCAAAAACTCCGGCAGTGTTGTGCTTAGATTTCGTTTATCAATTTACATGTAATGGGTGTAATGCCACATACATTGGCAGGCTTCCCGTCATCTCTGTGATGGAGTTTTAGAGAATTATCAATTGAAGAAGTTCATAAATATTAACGTGACTGATTATAAAATTTTATTGAAAAGTTTTAATAATTATTTGCAACGTGTTATAGGTTAAGCATTCCTGATCAAAAGATTTATATGCAAATGCTATGAATTTTTATAAATAAATTTTTTTTATGTAAAATTGGGATAAGTAAAAATGATATTGTTTGTTTTTAAAATTTTAATTTGTAATATTTTATTTATTTTTTAAGTAAAATATAATTTTGAATGTTTGAATGATTTAAAATTAATACTAAGACAAAGTAATAATTTATTCAAAATATAAATTAAATCCATATTATTTTTGTTGGATTTTTACCTCATAAATGGCACTATCTTTTCTTAATTAGTTAATATTATTTTATAGATGTTTTAATTAATATATTATTTTTTTATTAATTTTTATTGTAATAATAATTTTAAAATTAAAAATATTTTCTCGTTAAAAAAAGTTCTTATTTTGTGCTTATAGCTTTCTAAATTTGATTATTCGAGGAAGTATATGATTAATAAATTAATAAATTTGATTAATAGTAAATTTATAAAAACTATTCTAAATTTCACAATTTCACAATTTTTTTTTTAAATTGAAATTTAAGTTTGCAGAAAAATTTATATTTAATTATTAATTAATATTGATAATTTATTGTGAATTTCAATGAAAATATATCAATATTTCTTGAATAAGTGCTTTTTTTTTTCCTTGAAATATCGTATTTTATTCTTCATAATTATCATTTGTTACTAATTCATAATTGATGCTACTTGCTTTTTATCTGGGTTTTCTTTAAGTTATCATCTTTATTTGCTAAAATTTCTTTCTATTAACGGAAAACGATATGATTTTAATTTTACGTTTTAAATGGATATAAGTGAATTTAATTAATTTGAATTAATTATAAATATAGTATTTATGCGTTTTCATTTATTTAAAAACTTAGATGAGGTTTTAACTGGAAATTTTTAATAAATTATAAAATGATTGTTTTAATTGAACTCCGTTTCAGCTAGGGCCATTTTTGACAGTGACGAAAACAGGATTTTACCAGTGGGTGTACAGCATAAAATATATTAATAATTATTAAATAAGGTAAGCCTTTCTGCAGTGTTTAATAACTATTTATCGGAATTAAAATTTTAATGTTTTTCTGCATAAGATGATTTTCTATTGAGTTTTAAAAAGATGTCAGATGATAATAATATCAAAATTAAGGAAAAATTAAATAAAAATACATAAAAATTAAAGAAAAATAAGATAATTATATTTCGAACTGAAATTGATGCTAAAATAAAAGAAGAAAATGAAAACGAAATTGGATGTTGGATAACCGAAATTAAACAAAATAAAAAATAATAATAATTAAAAAAGAATATTAAAAGAATTTAATTAAAGGATATATAAAAAAATATTTCGAATATTTTAAATATTCATTTTTCATATTAATTATCAAGAAAAGGAGAAAGTTGAAAATAAAGATTTAAGCTAAATTTAGTATTTAATTAAATCATGTCAATTTTAGGTCTAAAGTTTTCAATTAATTTAAACTGCAGAAATGACTTACCTTTGTGGTTCCTAATCTTTAAGGTGCTGTGGCAGCTTAATAGATTTCGCTACGTTACATTGACCCCACAGACAAAATTATCGGTTGCTCATCCTTCACTGCATTTTTACAGTAGTAGTAATAGTAAAGCTTAAATTAAAATGATTCTAAGAAATCACAAAAGCGTAGCCTAATCACAATAGACTCAAGTAACTTGCAATTTACAAATTATAAAATTCTGAAAAAATGTTTTTTTTATTTTAAAAATTAATTTTCAGAAAGTCTCAGGCGACCGATTAGTTGTTTTGTAACTTTTGTGTTTGAAGTGCATAAGAATCCTCATGTTTTATATCAAGTTCGTTGCCTGTGTGTCTAATTGTCAGCCAATCACAGCGGTGTTTTTTATCAATCGTTTATGTGTAATTCCTTAATTTTTTATTTTTTTTTTTTTATTTGATTAATTATAATTATTATTAATTAGGCATTAATAATCTTTATTTGATTCACCATATTAGCTCTGATGATTTCTCACTCGCAACCATACATTTACTGATTTTAGTCTTTTTTCAACATCTTTTTGTCAGGTTATTGCGGTTTCTTTTTATTTTAATTCATAAATCATGATTCTTTACTGTAACTTCTTGCGTTTTCTTTTTATATTTTTTATTTATTTATTATGTTATTTCGTTACTCGTGTTTTATTCGGTATTTGAATCATTTTAAATTCTCTTCTTGCAGTGCTAGGTATATAGATCATGATTTGAACTATTTCTTATTATTCAGTATTTTTGTTCTAGCAGAACATTATTATTATTATTATTATTATTATTATTATTATTATTATTATTATTATTATTATTATTATTATTATTATTATTATTTTTATTATTATTATTATTATTATTATTATTATTATTATTATTATTATTATTATTATTATTATTATTATTATTATTATTATTATTATTATTATTATTATTATTATTATTATTATTATTATTATTATAGATAATTGGATAAATCCAGAGGCGGATTTAAACACGGGCGCATGTGGCACGAGCACCGGGCCCCGCAAAATCTAATTTTACAATTTTTTTAATGACTAATTGGGTTTCTCTTATATTTATTCCTTCTTAAAAAACGATTTGAATCATTATAAAAAAATTATCAGATGAAATAAAGCTAATTGATATTTTTAGACTAAAAAATTTTAAAATTCAAACATTAAAATTTTTATTGCTTTCTCGTATATCCTCTCTCATGTCCCCTTTTCTCTTCTCTTAACTAACACATTAAAATGACACGTTATTCCCAAGCAAAAACAAATCAGTTTAAGAGCATATCTATGTATGTATAAGACATGGTGGTCAGTGCTAATATAACTAATGGTAATTATAAAATTATAATTCCGACAGCACAACAATTAAATATAATAATTAAATCTCTTGTGGCTTAAGTTAAGAAAATACGCTGGGATGAATATTAGATAGTTTGTGGATATGTACTTGTTTTATTACCAATTGCAAAAATAGTTTTTTTTGTGCACATAAATAAATATTCAGGTAAGTTAAAATAATATTAAAATAAAATTAATTCCTAGTTTTTAAATTATACATACTAAAATTGAATTACAGGTCTTCGAACATTTATGTTTCAGTTTTCGTTACAGAAAAGATAACGATTTTTTTCAGTTTTCGATTCAGATTCAGTTCCAAGCCCTGTAAAATTTATTCTTGTTACTTCAGCGCCTGGATTTTCGTAGTTTGTGAATAAATTTTTAATTTATATTAATCATTAATTTTTTTGACATTTAACACAAAATCCTTTCTGTAGTATTCTAATCATCTAGACCAGGACTTCTTAAATCATGGGTCGCGACACCATTTGGGGTCGCGTAGCAAAATTCTGGGGTCGCGAGAGATAAAAATACAATTTAACAAAAAATGTTTTTTAACTTCTAAATTATTGTTATAAAGATAAAATAACAATTATCGTAGATAAATATATCATAAAATATATCATATATTCAAGAGAATTAAGACGGTCAGAATCCTCTTTTATTTTTGAAACTATAATAAATACAATTTTATAATTTTTTGTGCAATTTTTAATTTTAGATTTTTGTATGTTTCAAAACAAATTCTAAACTTATATATTTTCATATGTATATGTATATTGTTACCTAATAAATAAATCATCAAAAAATATTAATTTATTTTTCTTTTATATTTGTATGGGGTCGTCAAGAAACTCGCAATCATAAATGGGGTCGTGAATTACAAAAGTTTAAGAAGCTCTGATTTAGACTATTAAATTTTATATTTTCATTTCACTGGTAGCAGGAAAATGAAGCGACATCTATCATTAAATCGAATCGATGTCGAAAATCTTCAAATTATTTTACAAAAAGAAAATTATTGGAGAGGTTCTGCGAAGAATTATATCCTCAATAAAATTCCTCACAAAGTTGGGCATTGCTTTTAGAGGCCATAATGAGAATGCAACATCTTCAAGAAAAGGCAATTATTTGACTACTTTAGAGTATTTGAACGAATACGATGAATTTTAAAAATTTCATTTACAAAAGTATAGTAATCAAAGGCAGAGGACATGTAAATTACTTGTCTCATCAGATGTGTGATGAACTTTTGAAAATAATTGCCGATTTTCTTATGGCCCACATTTTGGAGGAAATAGAATACGCAAAATATTATAGTATCATTTTAGATTCTACACCCGATGTTGTACATGTGGATCAACTTACCTTCGTAGTGCGTTATTTATCAGAAAATGGGGATATTAAGGAAAGATTTTTAATGTTTTTCCCTATATATAAAGACATGATGCGGAGTATATAGAACAGACAGTTTTATCTACCTTGAAAAATTTGCCAGTAGATATTAAATGAAATATTTCTAACAATACGAAATTTAACATCTTTCTGACTCTTCTTTTCTAATTGATGTTTATTCTGGTTTCTTTTATTTTTCACTTGAGATGATTCAAAAATATAGCCATTTCAACAGAATTAAAGTACTTTTAAAAATATAACTCAAAAAAACTAATTTTGCTATATTTATTCATATTTTCGTATAAATTTTGTAAACAATAGCCACATTAGAAATAAATAATTAATTAAATTAAAAGAATAAAAAATATAATAGAAATGATGATTTTCTTAATAGTAGAGATTTTATCTAATAGTGGAATGATGTGAAATACTATGGCAACCTTTTATGAAGGTTTCGGATTTCAAATTAATTAAATTATATAAAAGATTTCAAATTTCCCTTAAATGACGACAAAAATTGGCATATTATTTCCAGGCTCTAGAAATTACTAAAAAAATTAATTGTTTGTTTTTTCGCTTTAATGATTTCTTTGTCTTTTGTTTAGTATATTCCTTCTTCTAAAATCAACAACATTAAATCATGCGAATAATTTTTTTTTCATTGACTAATCTATAATTTATCAATTTTCAATAGTGCACTTTTTTTTACTTGCCGGGTCTTGAGAGAAATCTAAAATTCAATAATATCAATAAATTTCACGGAAAAATTGAAAAAAAAATTTAATGATCCGACATACTGAAAATATCTCCGTTAAAATTTATGGCGGGGAAAAAAGGATGTAATAAATTTACGTTGATGGGATTCATTAATTTAATTTTGGATCAAATCGAAGTTGAAAAAAAGATAAATTATAATCTGTTCGGATTATTATGAAAGAATAACATCGAATAAAATAAGAATAAATTTTGTCCGTAATGACTTGATGTGTTTTTTTCATAAAATTCCATGAATTAGATAAACTTTTATTGCTAGTTTAATTATTATCAATATTTAGTCATAATTGTTTGTTTGAATACGGAGAATATTTAAACAGTTCTATTTTACATTCAAACAAATCACTCTAGACTTATTAATCACCTCTGATCACAAGGTCGTGTTGGATATCGATTAAACGATACCGACAATATATTAAAATTTATTAATATCACAACTAATCCCAATGTCAATTCAAATTAATATATTTGACGTTATTAATAATATTATATTGCGATTCATTTTGAAAAATGTCAATTAAAATTTTCACTGGCAAACAAATGACAGCTTTGATAGAAGTTTAATTTTTCTTTAATTCGGATTATTTATTTTTTTGTTATTTAAAAGAATTGCTTTCATCTACTGCCATTTAACAAACAACCATTTATTTTCATTTCATTTATAATCTAAATCAAAATGTTTTTCTGAGTTGTAATATATATATATATATATATATGTAAATAAGCATAAATATTTAAGATAAAATAAACATTAAAGATTCGAAACATTTTATATTTATTAAATATTTCATTTCATAAACACTTCAAAAATGGATTATAAATAATCAATAATAATAATAATAATAATAATAATAATAATAATAATAATAATAATGACAATAATAATAATAACAATAATAATGGCAATAATAATGGCAATAATAATAATAATAATAATAATAATAATAATAATAATAATAATAATAAAAATAATAATAATAATAAACAATAATAATGACAACAATAATTATGACAATATTAATAATAATAATAATAATAATAATATTATAAGGACTTTTTTTGTTTTTCACCTCTGATTTCTTTGTAGGTGATATAATATTTTCTACAAAATTTGACTATGAATCAGATTTATTTAAGGTATTCACGAATTTTCGTCACAGCCTTTTTCAAGTGATTTCCTTAACAATAATAATTTATCATTAGTGATACTATCTTTTGTGTTCGACAATAAAGGGGGAATTTAAGAATTTACTCCATGGATGGAATTTTTTCATAATGTTAATCTCACCGAAATAGTTTTGTATACATAGTTTTTCCATTTTCCGTACATTGCTATATTGGTTTTGTTGACGCGCAATTTCAATTTATTATTATTATTGTATTCATTCTACATGTGAATGTTTCATCAAGCAAAATATTTGGGGGAAAAGTTCATTTTTTGAATCTCAGTGTGAAGTAAATGAGATACGTTTCTTAGAAATATGTGATAAAGTTTTGAGTGACAGTATTTTGTTGGAGGTTCCTGGTGCATATCCTCTCGGGGTGGGATATTAATTAGTCGTTATAATATGGCAATTATCATGGTTGATGTCTCCTGTAATCGTCAGATTAGATAATATAATTATAAAATAATATTTTAAGGTTGTTTTCAAATTTAATATAGGGAGGCATAAAATATGATAGATATTTATCCGTCTCAACAGACACCAATTATGAGGTGACCAGAGGCAACAAGTTAGTGCACAATCTCATGGCATCCTAAAGACTGTTCTAGGACCCTGTTTAGTTCCGATTTTAAGTTTTTTTCCCTTGGCTCACCAATCTTTTCTCAACTACATTTTTCGATTTCTTATTTTAAGTTTTAAATGTATTTAGGTGCGCGAACCTCCATAATTAAGTTGAATTATTATAGAATCATATTTCTAGTTTTTACAAAGATCTCAATTCGTATAAATTTCTAATATCATGGAGTCACTGAAAAATGAGTTAACCTTGATAATTCGGAGGTGAGATGTAGATAAATCTAAAAAAACATAAAAATATGATCGAAAATTCTGTAAATGGAACTTTATATTGCCCACTAGAGTAAATTGGAAATAATCGTAAATCCCATGATTTTTTCAAGGAAATGTTAGGTAATAATCAAACGAATAGAGGTCTTATCCTAGGAGTTTATCAAAACTTAAACAGAGACATAGAAAGTTTTGAAAAGGGAGTGTAAAATTCCAAAGTCACAATTAAGTGACTTTCTAGCAATTTATATGCTCGAAGAGCATATGATGCAAATTTCATGAAAGCTTTGTTTATAAGAACTTACAAATAGGACCCCACTTTCATTTCACAAACAATTTCCAGAGATAAAATTTACGGAAATCCGTCTGTTCATACGTTTCGACTAAATAAATGAACAAAGTCAATGTTTGAAAACAGTTAAATTTGATTTTATTTCTAGAAAGTGAAAATAACTTGTGAAAATAATCCAGCTTGAAATAAATTTGTAGCGTACTTTATAACTGGCATATATTTTGAACAGCTGATGGAGGTCTTTTTTATATAGACAAAATAAACAAGGCAAATTTCTCATTAAGTTCTGGTCAGTACTTGATCTGGCATTGTAACTTCAAAATGTTAAGTGATACCAATTGCTGGAAAACTTGATTTCCTGACTCCCGATATACATGGTAAAAACTCCCGATTTCTGCTCCCGTTTTCTAAATTTACTTTCTTAACTCCTAACGAAATCGAAGGTCTGGCAACTCTGAACGTAGCCAAAGATTTAATGCTTACAGTCTTTTATGGTAAATTTATATATTTATATGATATCAATTTAGATACTTAATTAAGAATCCTCATAGATATAACCATTGCAAACTGTGATATTCATCGAGTGTCACCAATATCTGGCTTCATAATATACGAGCACACGTATAACACCTCATTCGTGCTTAAGGAACCAAAACAATGATACGCCAAGTGTGAATTCAACTTATTACGAATATTAGATGTTAATTAATTAATATTATGCCTTTAGAAAACAAATGATTCATGTTAGGTTATACAAATTGATATGACTCCTTATCTATAAAAATGAGAAAGGAATCCGAGTGGGTAAGAAGAAAGGTCACCAAAATAATAATGTTTTCATATCACAAGGTCCGGTCAGGGCCGGCCTCGGATCCTGCCAGTAACATATTCCAACAATCAAGTTATGAAAGATATATTTGAATATTGTAAATATAATTGATATGTTAATATATCTTATTAAATGCCTTTATTTAGTTAATCGGATATATAAATAATAAAATGTGTAAAAAACAGAATACACATTTTTATGTAGCAATATTTATTATTATTTTTTTTTCTTTAAAAATCATTAAATTGCTGAAGAATTAATTGCATTTTTTTAGTGAATAGTAATAACAAGAAACTTTATGTAAACATTAACTGTCAAAAATAGATTTTTATACAAGGAACGAGGAAAAATTAATGCGATCACATTAAAAAATTCTCCAAAATTAGTTGTGAATGAGAAATTTTTAAAAAACTTAAAACTATGTAAATAAAAATTTAATAAAACTCACATTTCTAAAAATAATCATAAAAGACTTTAAATTCATCTTTAATAAGCTTTAATTTGAATAAAAATATTTTAAAAAAACCTTTAAATTATAAATTTGATGTAAAATACAACTTTTAACTTACCATTTGCCCATAAAATTTGTCATTTTTTGATTATAATTTATGAAAGCTGGTGTAGAATATCTTTGTATAATGGAACATTATCGTAAGACAAACTTAGTTGTTTATTGGTTTATTCGTATAATCAGTCAACTTCAGTTCCGGAACATGTCTGTGAGTGGGTGAATGTGAGTTTTCCAGTTCACTGTGTACAAATTCTGGTGTAATTTAGTCCCCAATAATTAAATTTTTGATGCTCCAAAAACTTTTGAAGATTGATTTTTGAGGGTCGATTGTGCAAAGCACAATTGCTGACTATAGTCCTGGTGGGTTTTTGGCGTTGATATTTTGAAACCTAATGGTTGTTACCCAGACAACCCCATACAAATATCTTTCGCTTACCACTCGGCACTCGTTGCGAAGCAACGTTGGAACTGTGTTCGAGCGTTATTGCTAATGCTATAATTGACCGAACGATCCATGGATCCAACGAGCTGCCGATAGAAGGCCTGTGCTCGATTTCGATTTTTAGGTCCTATTATTCCCCTATCTCCTTCAAATGTTAATCCATACTGTTATATCATTTATCATTACGTCTATCACGGTAGTCCTTCTTATCGTTTTTCGGTATTGATGATTTTTCTATGGCCTGTAAACCCTTCGTTATGTTAAATATCCACACTATATCTCTCTTATCTTTATCCCTATTATTACTACTATGTTCCCTATTATTGTTACTAGTATTATCATTGTTACTATTATATGTATTAACTTTATTAATTGTTACTGCTATTACATTTATTATTATTCTTATTACTATCATTACCATTATATTTATTATTATTATTATTATTATTATTATTATTATTATTATTATTATTATTATTATTATTATTATTATTATTATTATTATTATTATTATTATTATTATTATTATTATTATTATTATTATTATTATTATTATTATTATTATAATTACCATTATCCTTACTAATATCATTATTATTATCAAGTTTTTAGTAGGGATCCGTCCTTATTCCTCAGCTTTATAAAAATATTTTACTTATATAAAAATTTAGCCGTAATCCATCCGTATTTTATAGTTTTCGATAAAGTTTTTTTGTTAATTCGAAAACTTTTAGCAGCGTTCCGCCCTTGTTTTACGGTTTTATCAGATTGTCATATCAAAAATTGAGCCGCGCTCCACCTTTTCCTTACAATATTCGCTGAAGTATTTTAATTAATTCGTAAAATTTGAGCAACGTTCCGCCATTATTTTACGGTTTTATCCAGACATCCTATCAATTATTGAGCCGTATTCTACTTTTACTTTACTATTTTTGATAAGTATTTAATTTATTCTGAAAATTTGAGCAGCGTTCCACCCTTATTTTACATTTATATAAAAGTTTTAATTATTTCCGAAAATTTGCGTAGCATTCTGTCCATATTTTCCGTCTCAACTCAAATAATTTACTTAATTCTTACATATTATTTAAAATTTTCTTTTCATAATTTTGGTCGTTCGGATTAATCTTTTCCCTAGGGCTATTCATTTTAACTGTTGCAACGATTTCGCAATTTTCCCCACTACCCTTTCCCTCTCTTTGTCCTTATGATCTATTTATGTTCATATTACGTTTAATGAGTGCCCACTGGATTATGATTTTGTGCCGTTGTGTGAGAATAATCTTTGGTCGATTTTATAGAGAACGAGTGATGGAGAAACAGCTAAAAAACTGCCCCTCCACCTTCCAATTCCCCCTATAGTGGGTACTATTGACGTTTAGGTCCTGCGTTAATCACGCCGTAACCTTCACGGGCACAAGCTTTTGGCGGGTGAACATTTTGCTTTCTTGTTGTGTTTAGGCTGTGGGCCGAAAAAGGAATAAATAAATTTTACCATATCAGTTGAGTAAAAGTTTCAATGCACAAAACAGTTGGCTTTAAAATATTTATTTGGCATACATCGTCCATAAATTTATTCGGCAAATTGGCAATTCATAAAATCATCTTGATCACAATTTAGATGGCATTAATTCATGACACTTCATAAATTCACATAGCAGTAATCATATAAATTAATACCCGTACACTATCTGAGAGTTAACGTGTTCAGACAAAACACTTACCAGTGTTAATTGTCTGAATGCTCGGCTCTCAGTTAGTTATACACACTAACTCAAATCAGATTAGAACTTCTGTTGAAAAATAAGACTACAAAATAACACTGAAATCAAGTTTGCAACAAATTTAAGTTGATAATTTGTCAAAACACATCAGTATATATACCTATAATTTGACATTAACCTTGCTTGTTGTTTTTATTGCGATAAAACAAACTTTTGACCTTGAAATTATTTGTGTTATCTAAATAAATTTTTATTAATTTGTTAATTTAATTTAAAAATTTATTTCTTAAATTTTTTAATTATATTTATTCAGCCAAAAATATTTTATTTTTACTCATTTAATCCATTAATTTTTTCTTTTATATAACTTGTCGTTTTTCGGTCAAATTTTCTTGTTATTATGTTATTTTTATGTAAATTTCGTGCGGTTCTTGATGCATTTTGTATTTATTTTATTTTACTTTTATGTTTTTTGATTTTATATTTATTTATATTCTCTCAGATTTTAAAGTGTTTATTTGATGTTGTATGTTGAATTTTAAGTTATCTTGGTGCTTGGTTTTCGTGCTGTATTACTGATGCATTTAAACAATTTCCAAGGCTATTTGTGTTCTGGCCCAACAGTCCGGTGCAATAGTCAGACACACTATTAAATATTTACATTATTTTGTTGAGAAATCAAACTTGCTTCGAGAAAATTCTTTTAAAAATTTTATAAAAATTATTTTTTTCAAATAATGGAGATTTCCCTAACCTTCATATTTGGTGCTAATAACCTTTACTAAATTTTATTGGATGATTGTCAAAAATATGAAAAAATTGTAAAAATGTATACATATACATACAAACAATGTATCAACATAAATTAAAACTTTCGAGAATGGTTACTAATGCTTTGGAAGAAAGTAATCAGTTATTAAAGATGTTGTGTGCTTCCACTGTGTGCTTCCGATTTGGTAGGAACCGTTTTAGATGAGTCATCTTCATCTTCCTCCGTCGGAATGGATATAAACTAAATTAAAAGCATATGGTAAAAGTACACTATTTTACCATACCCAGCAGTAAAATAAATTGACTCACTTCGTCCAACGTGTTGCTTCCCCCTTTCTTATGGTTTACTAGCGCTGAGAGGAGATCAAATGGTTCGTGTGCTTTCAAACTCTATTCCATATCAAAAATGCTGTTCATGTCAATGAGGATTATAGAACTTTCAGTGTTCACATCGTCCATTAATGAACTATCCTCTGTTTCAAGTAAGCCAATATGAGCACCACAATTAGCAATTATTTTTGTAGAAACCATTTCCCAACATTTCATCATCAACTCCACTGATTGACTGGCAGTAAGTTGTCTCACACATTCCTCCCAAATTTTTCCAAGATCGATGAAAGAAGCACCTAACTGAGAAAGTTCATAACGATATTAACTTTTAAATGTGTAGATAACCATTGCATCAAGAAGTTGCGTGCCAGAAGTCAATTTTGGTGGAGGAGAAGTTTACTCAATATTTGTTAGCTAGTTTAAAACTTTGTGGAATATTGCATTATCGAGAATTAAACAGACATGTTCTTCACCAAAGAAAGAATGCATCCTTTTACTGAAATCCTGTAACCATGTATTGATATTTTCACGATTTAGCACTCTAGAAAGCCAACCATCTCTTGGAACAAATCTTTTTAATGATGTGTCTTCTTGATTCCATCGCAATATCTAAAACTTTATCCATTAACATTTTCCTTTGAATAGAAAAATTGGCGCTTCTATCTTGGGTACCTATTAAGTTCTTCTTCTCCATACTTTAAGATTTTTACCGCTCAACATACCCGCTTTGTTGCTCTCCAATTCATTTTTACGAGAAATAACTGAATGTTTAGATACCCCAAATTTATTCATGACTTCCTGTATTGTTGTTTTGATGGCATTGCACCAATCTTCTTTTTTTATCAATTTCTGAATGACAAAAAGTATTTAACTTTAAAATTGTTATTTCACTTAAAAATTACGATTTTTATTGCTTTTCGTCTAATTTTTTCATAATTTCCAGTGATATATCATCATTTTTAAAATGGAATTTTATTAAATGAATTACAATTATAACACTGCTTCATTTTGATTCTCCCTTACTCATCAAAGGGTGATATGTGATTAGGCACTTGAAATATCCTCAAATTGTACATTTTTATAATTAAAATGTGCATAATAAATGATTACTCTCCATAGGTTTTGACCACTTGTATGTATTTTTAATTATTTAGTTATTGGATGCAGTGTATGTGTTTATAATTTATTTTTTCACCAAAAATATTTTTCTGCTGCCTATTGTAAATTCATTTAATTTACGCGGATACCTATAATTTTTAAGGTCAAAAATTATGGTGTAGCCAGTGTCAGAGGTGGATTAAGCTTGTGCGGGGCCCCTGGCTGCAAGTCAAACTGGGGACGACCATCAAGTACAGTGTCCATTTAAATAATATTTGTAATGGTATAGATTACATGAATCCACACTTCATTAAAATATTTATTATAAATTTTAACCTAGAACTTACGTTTCCGAACTTTTCTCATGGCGAAGTTATCAATTAAGTCATTAAAGCTAAGTGAGCTTACGATTTCACTTTCAATACTCATTAGAGAGAGCAGACTCAGTCTTTGTTGTCCCATGCAACTTCTAACTTCGTTTTATATTCTTTTTATGTACATTTACATCCGTTTCTAGTATTTAACACTCTTCCACATTTTCTCGTGATAAATAGATTTTTTATATATTTTTTGGGCGGCCTGGCTTTAGCCGATCAGCCCCATTAATTCGCTAGTGGCCAGTGTTCCTTAATGGCTCTCGGCCACAATCATTTGCTGTTGATGTTTTTCTTATTACATTGTAATATTTTTGTTATTATTATTATATAATTATCATTCCTTGAAAATAGAAAATAATGAATATTTATTATTTAATTACTTACCATAAAATTCACAATTGAATTTATACAAAAATCAATATCGCGTGTAATTGATAATAACATGATGTATATAAATTTGTCACTATCATCATAATTATAATATAAATATTATCAAATTCTAGCTCAACTGGAAAAATAGAGATTACTATCTTGCAAAAAATCAAAAAATGCCTAGGACATGTGGATGCAAATGTTACAGAACTGGAAAAGTTGAAAACAAAATTAATCAATTAATCAATATATATATAAACATCTGACTAGTAAAAATGTGCTGAAGAAAGTGAGATCATTCAAATCACAAGAATATTATCGATGGATCGTGTGACAACATATTTATTTCAGTGAACAAATAAATATTGGATATCTTCACCGGATGCACTGGCACTGTTGACTGCCAATTTCAATGTAGATTCATCAATTGATTTTGATCTTATAGATCCACAGTTAATCAAGACTGTTAAATCGCGATTAAAATCTTTGGAAAATGTTGTAGGAAGAGACCGCACATTAACGACGAACCCTGTGAGAGTCACTGTTCCGGCGTTATATGTCGGAGCTCCTCCGATTAAAGGACCAGGTAAAACTGCTTGTTCTAAAGGAATCGGTTCTCGCCTAAAATGTTCCAACATGTGTAAAATAGAATCAAATGGTAAATGTTGCACACGGCATTGTCCATCGGAATTAAGCGTCATGCGTAAATGCTGAAAATTATCAAATCAAATAATAATGGAAAATCTTCTATGTCATCAAAATTATTAATTTTTCCATCTATTGTCTGCAATCTTTTGTAATTTCTTATTTGTTAATTAACAATAAAAGTAAGTCTATTTGTTTATTGACTTTCTGTGTTCTTTATTCAATAAAATAACACAAGTCTACCAACGTATATTGATGAACATTGGTAAATAATACTAGTTGGTATCTCTGACTTCTTGTGCTCTTTAAAATCAATTAACACAAAAAATAGTCCCAATGTATATATTTATGATATGTTACAAAATGCAGATAACAACACACACCAATTATTATTATAAAGAAACGTTCGTTCTGATTATCCGATTAGCTTCGTTGTGGTTGTTTTGACTACTCGCATTTTATGGAAATAATTACTCCAACTCCGTTCAACTTGATTCCTTGCTCTCTTTACTCTTCCCGTTACCTTATTTCAACTAATTTTCTTAATTCTCCAAATCTATTCTAATTTTCTTCGTCCCTATCGGAGGCAAAATTTGGTGGTTTCTAATTTCAACTTGCTTTATAAATTGGTATAATCCATTGGATTAATGATCCACAACCCAAATCACCTCTGTTTACCAATCCTTTCTCTGTGGATTTCTTTCATGATCTCGTCATGTAAAAATATAATTAGTTACCATACAATGAGCCTTTCTTATGGTAATCTTTTCAAATTCCCTTTTGTTTATTTAACGATTTCCTGTTTTTTATACGTACCTTGCTTTTAGACCCCTTCAACGTTTTCTGATAAATTCATTTTCATCATTATCTTGAACATTATCAAATATATTTCCTACCCATTTTTCAAAATTCGAATTTGATAGTTGGTTGATTTTCTGCAGTTTTGTATTCTTTTTTACACCGTTCAATTCGAATTAAAATTTTGTTATTTGCTTCCAACTTTTTAAATAATTTTAGAATTATAGTTCTAAAAAACAATAATCTGTGCTATTCTACAATAATATTCACATTTTCAATATATCCCATTGATCCTCGTTAAATCATCATAATGTTTTTTCCTGAATGTCTTTGGGTTCTTCCTCTCTTTTTATACTAGAAACATCTCTCAAATTTTTAATTTTCGGTGATATAATTTCTGCTTTCTTCTATCAAATTCTGAGGTTCCCTATTTTGATTTCCCTAATAACATTGATCATGCTATAATTAAAAACCTTATAAATCCTATTTTTCATTTTTTGGTTTGTTTATAAACAAAAAGGTAAATAAACTAGAATTTTATGAAGCATAGTCTTGATTGGATGATTGATGAGAGTGAATGGAGCAATTAGCTATGAAAGTTTATAAGAAACTTCTAATAATGAGCGTCAATGCAAAGTCAATCTTTTAAGTATAAAGAGTGGAAATCACAGAGATTCAGTATTTTGTCTTAAATGGAGACTTATAAACATTTAAGATTAGAATAAAGGTAAAATAAAAAAGAAAATTTGAGTTGAAAGCGGTTGAAAACGAAATTTGTTGCAGCTCTAAAAAATTCTAATAAACCACATAAGTTTAGGAGCATTATTTATAATTACTTTTTTTATATTCATAATTAAATTTATATAATTGCGAAAAAAATTAATTTGTGTGACTGATTCCTATTTTGAAATTGGTTCTTACATCGTTTTATGTTACCCAGGCCTTCTTAAAAATGATCAAGTAGCAAGGTGATAGAGGAAATTATTATAGCTAAAGTATAATCTCAAATGTCTATTCAACATTTGACGCATAGATAATTCACCGACAAAAAATAAAGAAACAAATAAATTGCTTGATATGAATTGTCACTAAAACAATTAATAATATAAGTACAAGAAAAGTTTTTATCAGAAAAATTTTTATGTTTTTTTTAATATTGAGATATTGAATGTTCTCATCAATAAGTTCTTAACGAATTTTGTGATTTATGTAACCGCAATTATAATTATTATTTTTTATTATTTTTATTATTATTATTATTATTATTATTATTATTATTTATTATTATTTATTATTATTTATTATTATTTATTATTATTTATTATTATTTATTATTATTATTTATTTATTATTATTATTATCATTATTATTATTATTATTATTATTATTATTATTATTATTATTATTATTATTTATTTATTTATTTATTATTATTATCATTATTATTATTATTATTATTATTATTATTATTATTATTATTATTATTATTTATTTATTATTATTATTTATTATTATTTATTATTATTATTTATTTATTATTATTATTATCATTATTATTATTATTATTATTATTATTATTATTATTATTATTATTAATAATAATAATATTATTATTATTAATAATATTATAAAATAATTAGATAAGCTTGGCAACAATTTTATTAACCCATTCACTGCCAACTAACAGTATACTCGTAGTCAGTACAAATAGTGTACGAGTCAAAATCAAGGGCAAAAAAATGTGCAAAGAGCGTTCTGCTATTGGTACAGAAAATAACAATAAAAAATCAAGAACAAATGAAATACTAAATAATATTAAATCAGGTAATCCTATAAAAAACCATAATCAAGAAAAAGATGTTAGAAATTAACAAGACAATAGATGTAGTGGTCCATTTGAAATAATGGAAAAGATCATAAAAATAGTTATTTGTTGAAAATTTAATGAAAGGAAATGTAGAATGGCTAAAGCCATTTAAAACGAGAAGGATATGATGTAATTGTATTGGGATAATTGATTTCCCTGTCCCTATATGTTAACCCTTAATGTGTGATTGCCTGCATGTTTGATTGATTATCTTGATTGTCCATGTCCTCGGATTACATCATTGGGTATTATTTATCCCAATGATGCATGTGCTGTAGACACGCATGCAGTATATATATACAGTAGCGGCGCAAAGCGTAAGCATATTAAGCATCGCATGGGGGCACATACTAGGATGGGACACCAACGTTGAGACAATTTTAAAAATTATTATGAATAAAAAACATAAACATAAAATGGATATCAAAACTCAAAAACATCACATTTTGTATTATCTGTAACGCTTTTGTCGGGGCGCTTATGTCGGAGTATCATCGTTATCGTACACAATACCTCAAGGTGAGAATACACGGAAATTCATTCTGTTCCACGTCGTCTTCGTGAAAGTGTTCAAAACCTTGTGTATGTGAGATTCAATTCCAATGCGAACATTATATATAGTTGTTACCTTATTTTGAAGGGGCGCATAAACTCTTTAGACATATTGTTATTTTAATCTTATTACAATTATCATTATTATTTTAACGGTCTAGCTATCTTTAAATAATTTTGAATAAATTTTCGATAATAATTACATAATCCTAAAAAACTTCAGAGATGTTTTATACAGTCAGGCTGTTTCACGTTTTTAATTGTTTCAATTTTGGAATTATCCGTCTTAATACCTTTATCATTAATTATGTGACCCAAAAACACCAATTCAAATACTGCAAACTTGCATTTTTCTGGATTTTCTAATGAAAAAGTTTATCAATTCTATTCTTGTGTTCTTCAATTGATTTTGAAAATATTAAGATATCGTCTAAATAAACTAGTGCTTCATTCCACATCATTCCACTAATAAGTTTTTGGAACGTCAAAGTTGCAGCAGCTATTTCAAAAGGCATCCTATTAAAGTATTATTATTATTAATTATTATATTAAACTCTGTGTGACTCCGGTGCTACGAAAATTAGTGATCCATTTTAAAATATTTAAATAAATTTGGCCAATAAAAAACCCTCTTAACTGTCCTCTTCAGGTACACAAAACCAACTAAAAATATTATGAATTAACTTATAATTTAAACAAATTATTTTTTTTATATTAATTTAATTTTGTAATAAATAAACACTTAAAAAATATTTAAATATTTTTAAATAATTTTTTTAAATTTTATTTATATAAATATTATAATTTTAAAAATAATGTAATATTTTATAATTTAAATTAAATTATTTTAATAATATTAAAATTAAAATTTTTTTTAAAAACAATACTTAAACATGATTTAACATACTCAAACTATTTATTGTCTTGGTCTTTATCTTCTACGTTTGCTAATTCAGTAACAAGTGTTGATAAAGAATAGGTATTCGAAATCATTTTTATTATTGATAATAAAAGAGATTGTCGAAAAATGGATTAAAAATCCTAAGGATCCATGTTTGCGAAAGTCTGAGTGTAAGTTGACAAATTAGTGTGAATTGAGTATTGATCTAAATAATTCTAAAAATGAATAGAAAAAGAATGAGCCTAAATTTGCGTTAGTATTGCCGTACTAGGAAGGTTTTACAAATAACAGAAAGTTAAAAAGTAAAAGGAAGTTAAGTAAACAGATGGGAAATTTAGAGTATAAAATCATCTCTAATTCGTGTAACGTACGCAATATGTTTATTAATAAATCAAAAACTCCCGTTGGATTGTGTTCTGATCTCGTTTATCAATATACTTTAGGGTGTTCATAAAAATGAAAGTTTGAGAACAATGTTAATTATAAAAACAGCAGAATACACCAAGATCTGTGTAAAATGCAAGGTTCTGTATGTTTATTATCAGCAATCAGCTAAAACAATATTAGTGTACTGTAAGGTTCACTCAATTGTTCATCATAGAACATAGTATTAGGCAGTAACCAATAGCCAAGCCTAAGCCTGTATAAAATCAGTTTTTATGGCAGTATATTGTCAATTCACAATCCAGTTACTCAGTTAGTGTTCACGTTAATCACTTCGATGCATTGTCTGCAGCTTGGCATCAATTGCTGATGACTTAGTTGGTGCTGAAAATTTATTTCTGTGGTCCTCGGCGACTTGAAGTGGATATTGGTTCTGTTCTTCATCGCGTGTCAAACTTGAGTTGAACTCTTGGATCAGCGCAACCCCACGTTCGACCAGGTCGTTGACAACTCTGACAGGTCATTGGATCCAAAGATTAATGTGCAAAGTGCTGTGACTGCGAATGTTTTAAATAGTTTAATGTTAAATCATGTTTGTGTATTGTTTTTTGAAAAAAATTTAAATTTTAACATTATTAAAATAATTTAATTTATAAAATATTACATTATTTTTAAAATTATAATATTTATATAAAATTTTAAAAAATTTTAAAAAATTTTAAAAATTATTTAAAAATATTTAAATATTTTTTAAGTGTTTATTTATTAAAATATTAAATTAATATATAACAAAAAATAATTTGTTTAAAATATAAGTTAATTCATAATATTTTTAGTTGGTTTTGTGTACCTGAAGACGAAGGTTAAGCTGTCGAAATATATCGTACGAAGAGTTTTTTATGGCGTTTCCTTTTATTTAAAAAAACTAAATCGGATTGAGAAATTAATATTTACATAAGGAATTTATTATGTTTATGGAGAAAAAAATTTGATAAGTTCAGGATTTATTAATAATACGAAAAGGATCTAAAAGCCCTGAAATGTAATATTATTATTATTATTATTAAGATTATTGGTAATTTTTATGAATAATAAGGATTATACCTTAGCTTTACAATTGCAATTGAATGTGAGAACGTATTCTCCTTCCCTGGTTTCACTTTGTCGAACCAGGAACACTCCGTTCAGGTCTCCTTCAAATGCTGGAACGCATATATTGTGATTGCTACTATTCGTTGCTACTGGATTCAGTCCTAAAACAAAATTCGCAGCTTCGACCCTAGAAAGAGTTCCATGATACCATAGGTATTCGAAAAATTTATCTGGACTAATCTCTGAAAAGTCAATAATATTCTAAATTTTAATTGCTATTTAAACTTAACTATTTAAGATCGATGCATTTGGTTCATAATTCACAGTTGTTGCGTTAGTATTATTGTTATTATTATTATTGTTATTATTATTGTTATTATTATTATTATTTCCATTGCTGGCAGTACTTTCAAATCTGTTTCCATCTTCATCAATTTTATCCAAGCTTCTCATAACACCAATCCTTAAATCTCGAGATGAGGACGTGATTGATTTACTTTCTTCTGAGGATTTATTTAATTGCATCCCACTTGGAGTAGTACTAGAATTATTTAATTTCGTTAGTTCTAATTGGTAAAAATTTTAGTTTAAATAAAATTCAGGCCATAGGTTTCACAGATCACATTAAAGACTCTTATTATATTTTACAAGCATATAAATGAGTGAGTTATTTCTCATCTTTTTGATTTATTCATCACAATAACTTCAATAAGGATTTATTTAATAAATAACAAATATTAAACGAGTGAAATAATAACTATAAATATTAAACCTTAATAATTATTAAAGTTTTAATTAAAAAATATTTTATTAAAATTCAATTTATTATGAAAGTTATTTTTATATTATTAAAGTTTAGATACTCTTTCACTGAGTTTTGACTGCATTACATCACATGATTCGTTTATTAAATATTCCATAATTCAGATTGGATAGACGTTCATACTTGGATTGGTTGTATACACGCCAAATTTACAACATCTTATATAAACTTTTGTACCGAAACATATTTTACGAAATATTACCACTTTCCAACTCGACTTTCCAATAATTGCTCATTTGAAGTTTCAGATTTCATTGAGCAATTAAAAAAATAATTTGAATGATTATTTATATTGTAAGATTGTCATAAAATAAAATTTTAATTCCAAGAAATACCTTTTATTAAAAAAAACCCAATTTAGTTCAAGAAAATCATATATACAAAAAATCATTAAAACAATTGTAGATCTGGTGGGTAACTTTTTTGGTTTTTTACGGACCGCAAAGGCTTAATTAGTTGAAAATCAATCATTTCTAAAAACTATATACAATAATCTCGATAATTAGACTTTGTCACCCGTCCACAGCTTAAAATAACCTTTTGATTAAATTATTTAATAACAAAATCTTGATCATTATTTTGTTTTATTAATTAATCCTAGAGCAGACGCGTATGGTCTCTCAGGCCGATGCCATATAAGTTGTTTGTTTGCTAGTCCAGGCGTTCATTTCTCTCAAATTAATGTAAATTTGGGTAAGAAGTACGTTATGTAATCAAACAAAATGCCTATAATCAAAAATAGTCTGTGGGATTGATTTTGTTCAATCAGCCAATTAATATATTTAATTTTATAATTTTATATTTTAGTATCTTAATGACAATCAAAAAAGCAAATATTCCTAAGCATTGAACAAAACCTTGAAGAATAAACGATAATTAATCTATCCTAAACTTGTCCAAAGAAAAACGATAATAAAAATTCGCTAACTATATTTTTAATTATTGAATCAAAAGTGCATTACAAAAAGCTAGTTAAAAATTATACCAACGAAGAGATTTTCTGCGAAAGAAGAAAAAGCTGCAATGTATAAAGAAATAGTAACTTTTGTCATGGGTGTTCTTTGATTCAAATCTACCTTCTGTATTATATAGTATGATGACATTAGCTACTGCCTGATACTTTATTTCCAAACTCAGCAATTTATTTTAATGGTGTATTTTTTAAGTACTTGGTCATAATTAATTTTCTTTTTTTGGTTTGAAATATTCTAAAATGTAAGTATTTAATTAAAACTAGCAAAAATTTTTAATTTTCAGTGCATTTAAAAATCGATTCAAAACGATGCTAGTATATTCGGATTCAAGGTAAAGAGATAAACTCAAATTTTATTAAATATAGTTTTTTTGTTAAACAATTTGACCATATTATTAAAAACTTGAAAATCCTGTATTGTTTTAATGAATACTTTATGTAATTTGTGGAGAAATTTATAATACATAAAAAAATAAATATCAAAGTTAGCAGTGTTTTTTCATTCATTATATTTTTCACAAAATCAATAAATGTAATAAACGCTATGAAATTTTAATACATAATGATTATTAAATTATGCAAAAATAGAAAATTCGAAAATTTAACCAAAATAACAAGATGAATAACAAAATATTAAAGAAATAACTACAAAGGTTAAATATTAAAAAAATTCTCAGAATTATTAAATGTTCAAATATTTTGAATATTGCATATCAAAAGAGACGCTAAATTTTCATTTAACGGAAAACTATATTTAAGTGTTGATAAAGGGCAGATATCGGGTGATTGTCAATGTGAGGATATTAAAGCATAATTATTCAACGGACATAAAATTAAGTTTTAAAATGATTTAAATTAAAAATAAGATTTAAATTAACTTTTGATAAATTAGATAAAATTATTTAAATATATGATTATAAATTATTATATTAATTATTAAATATTAATTATTAAAATATTAAATAAAATAAAATTTAAATAAATAAATTATTAAATAAAATTTAAATAAATTAATTATAAAATAAATTTTAAATGACGTTGTTAATTTTGTGTAAATACTCAGAAATATGAAAGATATAATTTTGATTTGAATAACTTTTGAACTTTGAATGAATACAAATTTTAAATTAAATGAAGATGTTTTCACAGCATCTAACAGTCAAAATTCACAAATAGGTTGAAATTTATCTTCATCTTCCTCAATTTGCTCATAAGTTTTATCCGCAATTTCTTTATCTTTTTCTAAGATGGTTTCAACGACTTCCTGGTCATCAATGATAGCTGATACAACAAGTTCTTCATCACAATTAACATAATCTTTAAATTTGAAGTTTTTTGGTATTATATTGTTTGATTGAAGCTGAACAATTGCAGACTTAACGGGTTCTATATCGTTATTATCATTATTTGGCGCTATTTCGATGTCAAATCCACACTTTTTGAAGCAATTTTGTATGATTGAACAATTCATATCCTTCCAGACTGATACGACAAAATCAAGTGCTTGTTTGGCATTTATTTCTTCAATATTTTTACGATCAACTTTACCATCAAGATTCTCCAAAATCCTTCTAACCATCGCAGATATATATTTAAGTTTGAAATTTGCAATTATACCTTGATCCATTGGTTGAAACTTTGAAGTACAATTTGGAGGAAAAACACAACTTTTACATTGTTAAATTGTGATTTCAAAGCATGTACTGAAAAGTTATCAATAAAAAGAAGTATTTTTCTGTTTTCAGCTTGAAACCTTTTGTCAATTTTTGCAATCTATTCACGAAAAACTTCTTCGCACATCCAAGCTTTTATATTACTCCGGTAGTAAACTCCGAGATTCGACATATTTATGCGTTTGAAGCACCTTGGTTTTAGAAATTTGCCGATTACTAAAGGTGTGAGTTTATTTGATCATGTTGCATTGCATCCAAAAAGTATTGTAATTCTTTCTTTTGACTTTTCACCTCTTACATTAAATGTTTTATTTGGCAAACATTTATAAAATAGCCCTGTCTCATCTGCATCATAAATGACTTCAAACTTGAAATTTTTTGAGATGTTTGACAGTTTACTTAACCCTTCTTCTACAGTTGATTCATTAACTTAAGCTAATTCTTCATTAATAATTTGGAAGGATACATTATATCTTGTTTTCCATCGATCAAGTTATCCATTACATGGTTTGAAATCTTGTCCAAGAAGTGTTGCAAAATCTTCTGCTTTTGCTTGAGCAATAGGACCATTTATTGGAAAGTTAACTTTCTTTTTTCTTTGAACCATTCAAAAAGGTATTCATCGATTTTTTCATATTTTGAACCTCTGAGAAGTTTTCTTGCAGGACTTTGATTGTTTGCTTCATATGCCTCTATAATTTTATCTTTTTTAAGTCCACATCATCTTGCTATTGTGCTTCGTGGAACTCTTGTTTCAATAGAAACTTGGATTTGCGAAACTTTTGCGATTCAATTCGCTTAATTATTTCGTATTTTCTTCTAAAGTTACTGCTTTTTTTTGGACATTTTAATTGATAAAAATTCTTTAATAGTAATAGATAATTTTTTATTGGGTTTAAGTTAGGGTACCATAATTTTCGGACTACAGACCCTGACAATCTCCCCTCCCTTCTCGTTACCCTTCAACCCCCCCCCCAAATAACAACAAAATCATACATTTGTCGTGGGCGTTAGAATTTTTTTTTATAAATAATAGATTCAAATTATCTGATTCTATCATGTAAAAAAATGGAATTTCTTTTTCTGATAACTGGTATAGGGGATGGGAGAGGCCGGAGTTGTTGCTTTCGAATGTCGGTTTTGCCACGTGCGCATATATCAATATTAGATACTTTTTGACCCGTATCCAGCTTCGCTCGGGAAAATTTCGTTTTTTTTGATTTTCATGTTTACAAAAAAATTTATTGGTAAATTTTAAATCGACTGGGACAAATATATCTTGGACACAGGGACACGGACCTCAAAACCGGGACATATGGCAATAACTTTTAGATCATTTTAACTTGGTAATTATAATTTTTTTATTTTTATTGGTCTCAAATAGAAATTTTTAAGTAAAATAAACAGAAGACAAATACAAAATCTTACAGAATGACAATAACATATGTCATGAAAATTGCATTTAAATTTTAAAAAGGTTGAATACTAATTAAATTAGAATATTTATTGTAAATTTCCATTAAGGAGATTGAATTATACAAGCTTGTCAGTTACTGATCAAAGTTAACAAGAATCTATGTACTGTGTTTTTAAATTGATTGTTGTCAGAAACTTGGACAAATATTTTTAATATAATAAAGTTTGGCCAGGTTCGTTTTAACTCTTATTTAAATATTTATTTACATGGTGAAGCCAGTTCTTTATTCGTTTACTATGCTTGAATCCAGTTTCCTTTAAATTTTGCCTTTTAAAACATCATTAATCTAAAAATAGCCTTTAAAATGATCAATATATAAATTTTGACGATCAAATGGTGTTTGTCCTTATTTATTACCGTTAATCAAATTTTCAATTCCAGCGTGCCCTTGAAGTTTGACTATGGAAACAACATTTTCGATTTTACATAGCTAAATATTCCTTAAATCCATTTAAATCCCTAAATAGCCGTAAAACCTACCTAGATGTTCTCTAAATCTTAAAATCTAAATGACTTTGGCCTCAAATGATCGTGACCTTGGAATGTCATTGAACGCAAGTTGTATATGAGGATATGTCACACTACAGCATCCACTAAGGACATCTCTGAAATATTAACATTTGTTATCCCCTCTCCTTGTCCCATTATGTCATTTTTATTTTCACCATTATGTTCCTTTTGTGGAGACCACCCTCGCCATTCCCAGTAGACATCCTTAATGGATGTTTCTTTATTATATATTTTATCACCATTCTACAAGAATTAGCTATTATTTGTTTTCTCATTTTTTTAAGTTTTATTTGTTTACTCGCAAGAAATTGTTTTTTAAAAATTCTAACGTTAAATATAAGCAATTATAGAAATAAAACTAATTTTAATTTTTGAATCAAGTTGAATAATGTATATCTAAAATTAAATTTGTTTCTTATTAATGTCGATTCATCGGTAAAATACAATTGTGTATAGTAAATAATGGAACAAATTTCTCTAATAGCTTCATTTTTAGACAAAATCCCACGCCTGAAACATTTTATTTGTAAACATTTAAAATTAGTTTTAAAATTGCAGAATTTAACATTAATTTAAATATACTATTTTCTTTAATCTTTAATCTATGTATTTCCTAAAGTAATCAATTATAAATAAATCGATTTCTAAATTGTCAAAAAATGTTTTCGATGTTATATTTGATATTTTTCATAAATTAAATAGTTTTACCGAATAGATATTTTCAGTATGAATATAAATAGACAAATTATTATATACAAATATTTATTGTTAAACATTAAACTTTACATTTTATAGATAAAACAAAAACCTTTCATTTTAATTTAAAATATTAAATAAACAAAAATAAAAATTATAGTAAATTTATAATTTACTTGGCATAGAGATGAACTTGTTCACTGATTTCATCAACAGTTTCTTGACTGCTGCTTGGATAGTTACATAATTCTTTCTTTTGTACATCGACGTTGGACTTTTGAAGGAGTATTTGTACCCACAAATCACGGTCGTGATAGTCATTAGTGCCGAACGTATATTGCTGCTGGGTTGCAGTCTGGCAATGGTGGAATGGAATGTCATAATTATAATAAACCCATTAGCACACACATACTTTCACATAGAACACGAACGGGCAGCCTATGTAATTGTTGCATGATCTAACTTCAGTGATGAGGCAGCAAAATAAAGACAGGTGAGGTTTGTCAACCTAATAAATTTATCAGAATATTAAATTGTTATTATCAAAATTGAATATTAAAATCAGTCTGCCAGTAAATAAATCATTTTTTTCATGTTAACAAAGTGCAGTAGTGATAGTTGTTTATAAATTGATTGTCTGGAGATTTGACAACCAAATGATGAGAAAAAATCAATTCGGACGGAAAACTTATCATTATGTCAATTTTTTAACAATTAGACAGATTATAAATATATATATATATATATATATTTGATAGGGCTCTGAAAACCAAATTTATCAGTTTCGCATAACCTATCATTCGAACAGAGTGCCAAATATGTTTATTTCCACAACAGTTTCAGAAATTGTTGAAGTTCCTTGTTATAGATTTCTTAGTTTATCAGAAAAACAAACTTTTGAAAGTTGAATAATAATGGTTGAAAAAAATATCGCGAGGAAATATTAAAATGAATAATATCATTGAATTACTGAAAGACAAAATTTATATTCAGTTCAGACAATCATTTAACATGCACCACAACAAGAATTGGTTCATTGACAGCAAGGAAATAATCGCCTATGACTTGTATGATCTAAATTTTATCGATTATTATTATTATTACTAATTTTATTATTATTAATATTATTACAATTACAATTATTATTATTGTTAATATTATTATTATTAATATTACTATTATTAATATTACTATTATTATTACAATTATTATTTTTATTATTTATTTAGTTATTATTATTATTATTATTATTATTATTATTATTATTATTATTATTATTATTATTACTATTATTATTACAAAAGTTTCGCTCAATGTGAAACATCAAAAAGCGGTAAAATCGAACCGTCTCTGCAGTCTAGAAATTAGTATTGAAATCGCTCTTCTTTTAAAAAGATAGAACAAGTAATGCTTAATTATTTCATTTCCTAAAGTTAAAATCCAAAGTATGAAGTTCCAGATTTTTAGGAAGGTCTAATTTTGTATGAGATAATTGTATTGAGCGACACAATCCCTAGCTACACCCCTACGGCCAATTTAATTAAAGAGAAAGATCAAATTAAGAAGTGTAAGATTACCAATGTGGAAGTTAAAATATGAAGAATTTGTGAAATTCAACGATTTGTATCAACAGTTCAAAAGGATGCAGAATGTCTAAATCGTTGGAAAGTCACTGAAAATTGGGTAAACGATGAACAATAAAATAATTATTATTAAATAATTATTAATTAATTTTAATAGTATTTGTAAATATACATATTTTGAAAGTAAATGAAACTTTTATGAGTTATATTAATAATAGATAAATGCTGTCTGAAACATTGGCATATTTACAAAACCTGAGAAATTGAATTGATTGACTCACTATGCCTATCCTAATGCTATTTTCGGTTTTATTATTATTATTATATAATTATTGAGTAATTTATTTTAAATTTTACACTAACTTTAATCGGAATCCTTTTATTACTTCAATGTTGTTTGAGAATCCATTAATAATAACATTAACAAACCACTATATGTATTGAATATAAAAATGGTTTTAAATTATTATAAATTTTATTAAAACTTAAATTTTAATCGATAAAATGTGATTTTATTTTATTTCAATGTTATGTGGAAATCTGCTTTCTCTATGGAATAATGCATAATTTATTTAGCTAAGGTTTCATTTAAAACTTTTATACTTTGTTAAATATTTTAAAATCTTAAATTTTAAGCTTATTGATTAGAAAAGGTGCCTATTTGTCATGTATTAATATTAATATCATATTTGTAATTAATTATAAATTACAATTTTTAAACCGTTATGAAATATTTTGTATAGTCAATAAAATCTTTTTCATCACCTTTAATTTGTTTTCATTTAAGATTTGATTAAACTTCATTTTGTTTTTTACAAAAAAAATATTGATTTCTAGTCAGAAAATAAATAAAGATAAATAATTTTATGCCTAAAATCGAAATTAAAATTATATATTACTATTTTTGCAAATAAAATTTCAGCCTGATTTGAATCAAAGCAAATATTTCAAAAATTATAAATATGTGGTAAAGATAAATATATAATTAATTACGGTGGCGGATTAAGCTTGCGCGGGCCCCTGGCTGCAAGTCAAACTGGGGACGACCATCAAGTACAGTGTCCATTTAAATAATATTTGTAATGGTATAGGTTACATGAATCCACACTTCATTAAAATATTTATAAATTTTAACCTAGAACTTACGTTTCCGAACTTTTCTCATGGCGAAGTTATCAATTAAGTCATTAAAGCTAAGTGAGCTTACGATTTCACTTTCAATACTCATTAGAGAGAGCAGACTCAGTCTTTGTTGTCCCATGAACTTCTAACTTCATTTTATATTCTTTTAATGTACATTTACATCCGTTTCTAGTATTTCACACTCTTCGACATTTTCTCGTGATAAATAGAAGATTTTATTTATATATATATATATATATATATATATATTGGGGCCCCTTAATCCGCTACTGATTAATTAACACATTCAGTGCATTTGTTACGATTGTTTATGGCGGTAAAATTACATTGGATCATCAATAGAAATAAATTTAGGATCCAGTTTGAAATCCATGTTGATAAATTTTGATAAAAAATGATAGAAAACAAATATAATTGATATATACAATAGGAAATATAGAAATGAAATATCCTAAAATTTAATAACGGAATATATCAAATGGAAATTTGGAAAATCAATACATATGTGTTTTCTATTTCTTTTCATTATAATAAGACAATAAAAGAGATAATAAACCTCTGGAGGTGAATTAACTTGAATAATGGCACCCGCAGATATAGACAGCATACATAATCGCGACTCTCTCCAGCTGCTGTCATTTGTCATCAATTCTCTTACTATTCCACTTTTTATAATATCGATAGGCATTCTGTGAATGAAAAGAAATTCTGTAGTTATTTTTTACTACGTTTTCATTATTTGAGTCGCATACTTTATGGCAAACGTTGAAGTCGTTTCAGAATCGACTTGGCGCAAGCCTTGGCGATAATTTTCAACATTAATGAAAGACATTTGATTATTGACCTCTGAATTGTACGCTAACTCGTTGGAGTTTCGCTTTTTTTTCTGCTTTCGCAATGAAAAACTAGAAAATAGAGATTTAAAGGCACTCTTTTGACCATCTCTTCTCTGCTGTAAAACATGAAGATTTTGTAATTCAGGCTTTTTGCTGTCTGCTGACAAAAATAAAACTAATTTTACATATATAATAATTCTAGATATATCACTAATTGAAAATCAGTTTGATTCGGACAATTGAATCTGTATTTGTTGAATACTTTATCATTAATTAATTGTTTAAAATAAAGTATTATTTATATTTTGTACAATTAGATTTTTTCCAAGATTTGGAATTGAAGTGTATTTTATGTCTATGTATTCATTATCTTTTTCGCGAGTGATTTTTAATTGTTGATATGACTATATGATTGCTTTATTTTCTGATATATTCCTCCTTATTGTATTTTTCCTTATTGTATTTTACTGCATTTTCAAGACAGATTCGCTTTTTATAAAGCAGTGTTGTCCAGCTGAAAATTGCGCACGGCACACTAAATAAACTCAATATCTCGCGGCACTTTTGAAAAAACTTAAAACATTTTATAAGAAAAAACGATTGCGAAATGGCGAAATTTTAGAAAATGCAGAGAAAAAAATTGAATCACGAGTTCGAGAAACTTAATCAACCATAGATGGATCAATACAATACATACTTAAAAGTTCGATTTCAATATCATTTCTAGTTACCATTGTGAAAAAAAGAAAATTAAGTTATAGATTTGTTTTTCTATACAACTCGAAGGTACTAAAACCTTAGCAATTTTAAATGTTTGCAGATCTTTATCACGGCATACATCTTGGACAATACTGTCATATAGCAACAAAATACTTTTCAATCAATAAATAGAAGTAGTGATTTATCGAAAGATTGGAGTTTTTACTGAAATTGGTGCTTTTAACCATTGCTCTTGTCCTTTGATTTCCATCCTTTGTCTGGAGGTATATTTTATAAAGAGTATATTTTATTGATTTTAGAAAAACTTGGGATTTGCACAGTAGCTCTTAGCAGAACAACTTTAGCAAAAGGTTTCTTAGGTGAAGTTGTAGAGAATTTCATGCTCTAAAAAAATAGTTGTATGTATTCAAGACGAAAAACTAACCGTTACCGGAATATTTAAAGAAAATGAGCAAGTGAATCTACCTCATATTTCACTGATTTTCGAACGCTATGCTGAGTAAAGTTTGCTCAATGACCCCCAGAAATGTGGACTACTATGTGCACAGAAAATATACGTCGTTCTTTTCATATTCAAGCAATGCAATTGAAAATACTTTACTTTGTGACATCAGAAAGTTGGTGAGCTCCTCAAAGCAGAAACATTTTAATGTTTCGCCAAATAATAGACAATTTTGTAATAACTTTTATATTTCTCACCATTGATCTATTTTTATTATAAATAAAATTTTCTATGTTCTTTGAAAAGTAAACATAAAAGAATGATTAATTTTAATAAATATTTAATCAATCTTTTTGTTTAAATAAGTTGATTTGATAAAATAAAAGATATAAGCAAAATATTTGTAAAATGAAATTACTAAAGACAAGAATATTTAATGTTTAAAATGTTTGTCATTTTTGCGGTGTAAAAATGAGGGAATGTCGAAGAAAGTGTAGATGCGACGATGGCCGGTCATTTCTATGTTTCAAGAATCACAGGTGCCGGTCAAGAACTGTTTTTTTCGTTAGACTGATTTAAAGAATAGATCGATTTTTCATCAATTTCAATTTGAGAACAAATATTTTTTTAGTTAAGGCTTTGATTATAAATTGGGTTATTAATTAACTCAGAGATCGAATTAATCTATCAGCTATGATCTCTCAATAGAAATTGTGTAATTTCTACATCTGTGTATTTTGCATACATTACTAGTCTGTGACGTAAGTATTAAATCAACTTCGTCTTATATAAAATACATTTGTATTCTTAATAAATCGTTGAGAACTTCCTTTTATTAGTTTTTTTAAGCACATTTTGAACTTTGTTCACATTGTTTCTGTGAATAACCGAGGTAACATGATAGACACTACAAAAGAACTAATGCAAATTGATCAAGATCGATTTGAAGCCTAGAGAAAATATGATAGAGGAAGGCAACTGAAAATTTATTGTACTCCAAATTCAACTGACAGAGAAGCAGTGCTGGCTCTAAGACTCTATACAATTATTTTTTGAAGCCCACTTTGTTTGAATTAAAAATTGAGTATTCGTGAATACTATGATTCAAACTTCATGATAAATGATGGAGACTAATAAATTAACCTCTTGAACAATAATTCTACACTTCTTATTTTATAAAAATTTCGTGAAAAAAATAAAAAATGTGTTTCGACAAAATATAGCATGTATAATTATTTGAATCGATAGACGCAATGCAGTGCACTGGCTGCATATCATATTGAGTCTGACCTGCAATGAAACCAAGGTTCAAAAAACTGCAAACATGGAAAACTCATAGATTACCCTTAAGTCAGGTTGAAAAAAAACATGATGATGTTAGATCATTTTTGTCCAGTACTTTTCAGCTATTTTCAATATATTTCAAGCTATCGAAAGATTTTGGCTTGATTCGGAAATTCGTATTTTGAAGAAGATTAAGTGAGTCAACAAAACCACTTTGCGGTCACACCTTGACTGCAGATGCTGGAGAAAATAAGTAAATATTCTGGTGAACTTTTACTTACTTTTATATCGAATGTTTGATTCATCGATAAAATATTTTAAATTTATCAGCAGAAAAAAATAGCGGTGCTCTTATAAAGTAGAGTTACCACTTGCCACATTTTAATAGGACTACTAGTATAGAGTTTTTGTTTTAAGCCGATTTAAGTATTATAAATTGGTCTATAAATTGGAGAATTAAAAATTTCATAATTACTCATTGCCGCTAAATTAGGGTTGCCATAATTCTCGGACTACAGACCGGAACAATCTCCTCTTTCTTCTCGCTACGATTAGCCCCCTCCCCCAAAAAAACAACAACAAAACTTTTATCGACAATTTTCATTTGAATTAATAGACTCAAATTAATATCATGTAAAAAGCATTATGGCCTTAATTAAGAATCATGAAAAAAATTGCCTTTCTTTTTCTGATAACTGGTGTGGGGGAACGGGAGAGGGCGGATGTGTTGTTTCTAATGTCCGTTTTGTCACGTGCGCGTATCAATACTATATAATAACTGACCCGTACCCAGCTCACTCGGAACATTTCGTTATTTTTGACTTTCGTGTTTAAAAAAATATACATATTCATTCGTAAATTTTAAATCCACCGGGACAAATAAATCTTGGACCGGGATAAGGACCTCGAAACACAGACATGTTCCGGTTTTTCGGGACGTATGGCAACTCTACGCTAAATGCATGTGTTGTTTTATTGTGGTCACAGACCAACCCTGATTTTCACATAAGATCAATTTTTTTTTATAATACTCGACAGAAATTATCGAGTTTGTCTTTATTAAGTGTTTTTTTATAAAGAAAAAATCTGAAATTTGTATAATAAAAAAATATTTGATTTAATATCAAAATTAAAATAAACGAAATTATCAAAATCAGATCAAAGTTAACCAAAAAAAGTTTAATTTGTTAGCATAAAATAAAATTTAATAATATTTTTCCAATCATTTATAATAAAAGCATTATAAGTAATTTACATTATATGTAATTAGAAATTTATATTTTATTGAGTATTTATTGAGTTTTTTTTCAATGCATTTATTATAAAATAATTTCGCATAAATTTTAGTATATTAATGAAAGAAGAAAAAGCTGGGTTTCCTCCACTTTTACTACTACTCCTTCGCCGCTAATAGGTCCACTCGATTCAAAAACTTCGTCAAGTGATACCATGCAACATTCCTTACAATAACTATTCAAATCTGCGATACAGTGGCCCTTTGTGTGACAATATTATCCACAAAAGACGTTTCTCGGATCAAACATATAGAAGACATACTAAATGCATTGAAAATAAAACTCAGTAAATTATAAGTTTTAAATTGCATATATGTACTAAACTACACCTAAAGCTTGGATCTGATTTGAAAAAGGTTGAATTTAAAATACAAAAACTTAAATTATTTGAATCAATAAATTATTAAAATAGTCATTGCCGTTAATAATAAAATTAAATAAATAATTTCAATATATACATAAATATTTATAAACACTCAAATTATGTAACTAAAGGTTAGCATGAATTCTATAACAAATTAAATAATTATAAAAAAACTCTATTAACCTTAAAATTTTAATAAAATAAATAATAATTTTAATTTTTTATCTATTTTGATATTATTTATAATCAATTATTGTAAATTAAATCATAAATGTTAAAACTCACCAATATTGACTCCAAATTCATCCAATGTTGATGGCGAAAAATATTTAGTTGATAAAAGAGAAACAAACCGTTTTTGAAAATCTTGAGTAAATATTTCTAGAAATCTATCACCTATGCATTCAATATTATCACTATTTAAATCTCGCATATGACTTTTAAACATAACCACGGCTTCGCGTGAAAGTTTTTTACTGCAGTCATAACAAAAATACTCAAACGAATCAAAAGACTTTCTTTTAATATTTCCGTCAAAAGAAGACATTAAATATTTGACATTAAATGATTACATGCATTGAAAATATGCACAGTTTTCTCAAAATAATAACCGATTTAAACAATGTAAAAATGTTTAAATTTCAAAATGTGGTATAAAATAAAAAAAATAGTTTTCGGTGAAGCTTGATCTGTTTTGTTTTCTTTAAAACTAAATTAATCTTCAGCGTATTTTTATTTAACGTTTTTGTTCGATATTGTCTTTTAAGTGTCATTTACAAATAGAAAATTTAGGAGGATTAAGTTTTAAAATAAATATATGCATTAAATAAATGCATTAAATCTTAAAATTATAGTTTCATAATGAAAAGTTTAGTTTGACTCCTTTCTATATTTGATTTACAAAATATTATGGGGTTTGTGGTGTTTAACCTTGACCCCATGCATATAACTTTTCTTGCCCTCCAATGGCTACCCGTTGCTAAGCAATGTTGTGGTGGGTTGGTGGGTGTTGATATTCTGAAAACTATATGGTCGCTACCCAGACAACCCCATACAAATAACCTTTTGCTTACCACTCGGCACCCGTTGCTAAGCAACGTTGGAACTGTGTTCGAGTGGGTGGATCGTCCGCAAAAAGTGAGCGCTATTGCTAATGCTGTAATTGGCCGGGCGAACAATAGGTTCAATGAGCCGCCGATAGAAGGCCTGTGCTCGATTTACATTAATTTGGGTCCCTTATTAAAAGCAGTTTTCGTTATTTGATTTATCAGGTTTATACTTCAAAGCTGTTACACGAATTGAGTCAGTTAACACTATGAATTATCAACGGTATCATTTATTAAGAGAAAAATTTCGTGTTCGTGAATTACAACACATTCGCCTCCTTGAGTCATCGAGAGGGCTGTTTCTAACCTTTTAAATTGGTTCTTCAAGTTCTGCGTTAATTGTCGCTCACCGGCCCACCCCTTTTGCGTGGCTTCCATTCTCTGGTAAACAACTTTTGCTCTCTTCGGTTCGATCCAGGTTCCCTTGATCTGCTGGACCTCCCAGGTGAGTTGGAGAAGCTGTTGGTTTACTGCCTGGGCCTTATCTAATTATCTTTGTAATATGGGGAATTGTCGAAAGTCCATTTCTAAAATAAAACGGGATTTCGTAATATTTATTTTAATTAAAACAATTAATCGTTTATCAAGAATGGTCTTTGGAACATCACTTATTAATCAACCTCTGAGGAACTGATCAGTTAAAGTGGTAATAAATAGTGAAAATTCTAGTAAAGTAACTAAAACATGAAAACGAACACATTTATTTAAATCACTTCATGAAATCTCATGCACCTCTAAAATGTTCTCAGCATTCTATCTTCTTCTCTTAAGGTACCGCTCTCTCGCGAAAGAGTGTTCACGGCGGAGTTCAGTAATTTCATCTTCATTCTTCATCTCCTTTGGCAACTTGTGTCGTGGGACTACCACACGCATTTCAGACATTCGTCTCAGGAGTCTGGGGTCGTCCAACTCATATGAGACATTATATTGCGGGGCATACCCGTCAGTAATATGTATCCTGCCCGCCGCAATATCCTCGTTGACTTTTTGGAGATATTGTCTCGCCTGCTCTACCTGTTGATTTGTTTCGGCTTGGTGACGTTCGAGGGGTGCCAGCAGGTACTCCGCCTGCCCTCACATTTCTCTCGCCGGATTCCTTCCGGGCTCCCTTTTAATTGCGACATATGGGAGGTCCACTTCGTCGGAGTCGCCTTGTGTGCCACCTCGGGCTTCGCGGACGGGAGATATAGAGAAGCCCGCGTCCCACATCGCCTGCCTGCATCGGGCAGCCGATTGAGCGAGGAACCGAGCTATGACTCTGGATGCATCTATCCACGAGTCTTCTAAATTACGTAAAATCATTATCTACATATTAATATTCGTCGGGTTATTCATTTGTCTACGTGAATTTCAGGTCTGGGTAGGTTGATGTGTCTAACGCGGGGCGTTCTATGTCGGGGATCACATTCGCTGGTTTATTCACGTAGGCCTTCAGAAAATTTCTACAACTCGTCGGCAGTTGTCCAGAGTCCATTAAATGCCCACACACTTTGTGATACTACGGATGTTATTCTAATTTAACGCATATCAAAAAAAACAGTTTAACCTAGGACGTCGATTGGGCAATTCAACTTTACGGGTAATTCGATAGTCATTGCATGCCAAAAGGCTAGCACGTATGAATGAGTATAGTCGCCCTCGTATATCTGTCCGAACTCAGTTCACCCATAACTTATGATCGATTATCAAGCATCTAAATCCTAAATGATCTTGTGCGTCTTACTCGCCGTTAGTCGCCGATACTCAATTTTTACTTACGACTATTAACGACTAATGAATATTGCAGTGACCCTCTCACGTCCTTGTAGGTACCTTTAGTTAAATTGTTCATTTCGTCCGGTTTAATTTGCCTATAATTATTGCTAAATTAATAAACCCTTGAATCAAAAAATGATATTCATAAAGTTATGTCGACATTCATAAGCAACTCGTTTATTTATCGGAATTTGGTTTACCCTTAGTCATGAATGAAACAACCAGTGTTAGAGTCACAATAATACTCATAATCTTACGTGGGTATCCTTACTCGGAATTGTGACTTAGTGAATTCGTTTTGCCACTAGTGAGGTTTATTAAACGCCTGCATTTGGAAACCTATCCCTGTTTCGTATTGTTGGGCCAGAACACAAACGGCCTTGTAAAATGTTTAAATGAATCGGTAATACACATGCAAATATAACATGCAAATTTAAACTCAAACCTATTAAAACATCAACTAAAACCTAACAAAATATGAGATAAAAGCAATTACATATAAAAATAATAAACATAAAATTAATTAAAATAATAACAAAACGCAAAAGATCCGCACGATATAAATACAAACATAACACGAAAACCCAACAAATTCGACCGAAATTTGACAATTTAACAAAAACGAAAATTTCATGAAAATGAAATTTAAATCAAAGAATTTGAATTAGAAATAATTCAATAAAAATTTCAAATAAAAAATTATCAAAATAAATTAGAAAATAATAAAAATAAAGATTAGAATACACTAGAAAATATGAAGGTCGAATTTTGTTTTACTAAATCAAAAAGAACACGCGAGGTTAGTGACAGAAAATAGGTATATATACCGATGCATTTTCACATAAAATTTAACCAAAAAAACCATTTTTGAAATCGTTAGAATCGTTTTTGAAAATCTTCAACTAGTTTTTTTTTTAAAAATCTATTAGGTGAGTGAGAGTTGTATTGGAAGCTCTCTCCACGTCGCACCCTCGCAATCTCGATAGAACTCTGCTTGGATGTCGGCGTGGGGAGAGTAATATTTAATGGTTTATGAATTATGGATTGGTAATTTGTTTTTATTATTTTAATAAATTATTTATGATATATGAATTATAGTTTTGTTTTCTTAAATTTTTTCGAAATTTTTCCGGCCCACAGCCAAGACACATCACAAGTTAGAAAAATCAACATACTATTCAGATTCGTGTAAGTGCGTGGAATATCGCCGATGATCTGTGCCCGTGAAGACCCGGCGTGCGGAACGCAGGGATTGGAACGTCAATATTATTCCGGATAGAAGAAAGGAGAAATAAGGAAGGGGTCTTTTGGCTACTTCCTCGTTTCTCGTTTTCTGTAAATTTTACCTAAATTATTCTACACACGGCTCAAAATCACCACATCGAGTAGTCCAGTGGGCACTCATTAAATATAATATAAACATAAAACGCGTTTAAGGCTTATTAAAGGGAAGGTCACGGGGAATAAAATTAATATGAAATCACTGCTATGAAATGAAATAAATTAATCCTATGAATTTACCTTAAATACAACTTTAAATTATAAAGTTTAAATTGTTATTAAACAAATCACCCCAAATTTCTAGTGAAGCAGAGAATTTAATCAGATCCTAAGTCAGGGTATATCTATCAGTACAGCTAATAGAGGCACCCTTTTTCTAAATAAAAGCCAACTATAAATCGAAATTGGCCCCGCATAAAAATAAATTAGCCTAAAATAATTAAATCAAAAGTATAAACATCGATAGAATAGGAGAAAACATTATTTTAAAGAAGATTAAATAACCCCCTTGAACAGCTAACCAAATCGACCCATCTGTTTCTCCGCCTTTATATCACTGCAGCATTAACGAATAAATCCACGACATAGGCCCATTCACAGTTGGTACTCATTCTTCTAAAATATAACTGTCTAAATTTGATTAGAAAAGGTTCGACAAACTCTTGGATCAGAAATGATTCCCCAATTCCCGATCACCATCACAAACCAGACCACGATCGCCAGAAGCTTAAATTACCACCATTGGTCCAGTATTGAATATTAAACCAATAATTGTATAAAACATAACGGCTCGACGTTTCCTAAAAATTGAATAATAATTGAATGTGATAACTCAATACTGTAAAGATCCAGTGAGTAGGAATATAAACCGGTAATTAAAATCCAACATTTTTAGATGAGAAGATGCTCATGATTTTTCAGGAACGGTAAACTCACGAAATTTCAAATGAATGCATAGATTAAATATTGATAAAATAAAAAATCAAATAAATTGTCGAGAATTGGAAATAACGTGGGAACACTCGCCGTGAAATCGTGAAGTTGACGATGACACGTGCGAGTTTTCCGCCGTTAGTATCCAAAGAAGAAAAAACTTACCGATCTCCAACGCCGAATTTCAATGGCCATTTCAAAAACTAAAGAAGTAGCTAAGGCATATCAACAATTAATATCTTAATAAATACAATTATAAAGTTCGAGCGGATGTCGCGATTGTTTATAATATCATAATCCAATCCATCCGAACGTCGATTATTCACCAAACAAACAAACTGAATTTTACCAATCACCATCTGACACAGTGTGTAAATAATTTCGACAGGAAATACGTATAAGAGACACCCACTCTATCGATTTAACAGAAATTTTGGATTTTTAACATGAATTCCCGACAAACTTTGGATGATGTGGAGTCAGCGCCTGAGATACCCAGCGAAGAGGTCTCGCCAAATCTGGATATGACAACGGAAGGTAAGATTTTCATAAAATATATTTGATTTATAAACGATAACTAATGATAATCAGAAATAATTTTCATAATATTTAAATGATCTCCCTATACGTTCATAATATATCAATGATAATCCTGTCACCCTAACATTTTTTTTTTCATCATTGATCATAAAAATCATTCACCCTGTTCCCTCCGTAAATAACATCTCATCATTATTAATTCGATCCTCGATCTATTTGATCTAGCCATTAAATTTTTGACATCACGACCCCCAATAGAATTTGTTCACCTCACTATATTAATATCAGATTTGTTCACCTCCTAATTACGGTTATTACCAGCAAACCTACTCACATGTTGCTTGTCAATATGCTATATGTTTACTATTTTATTAATCATGTAAAATTGCCAGGAGTTTCTCACAAAATTATTAATTATATCTCAACATGCAATATTTTAATTAAAAATAACTTTCAATCAACTTTTATTAGGAAAAGAGCTTATTCAATGAAAATGGGTAACTAGTTAATTTGTTATCGTTTATTTTTGTTTGAAACTCATACAATTAATTGGATATAATGAAAATTCAGTCGTGTTTCTTTTCAATAAAATGTTAATTTCTATTCGAGAATTAAGAGATTATTTTTGTTACAAAATATTTCTACAGACAAATTTTAGTAATATTTCTCCTGTGGCGTTGGACAATAATTTACCCCATGTTTTAAATAAAGGAAAATTATTTTTAATAGCAAATATGAAAATTATAATACTTATGTATATATAACGGTGAGTAATAAATAAAACGAATTATTTGCAATTAATCAATTGTATTCACTATAAGATATTTGGAAAGTAAATTAAAAATATATATATATGTATATATATATTGCCGAAAATATACTACAGTAAAGAAAATGGAAATAATTTAATGTTAACTACTAGAGTAAAATACCCACTGAACCGTAAGATTTTTTTTTGATTTGACAAAAGGGCTTGGACAGTTTCGAATTCCCAGTATGGTCTCACAAAGGAGTAAATTCAAATTTTTTAATTATTCATTTATTTCTTTCTTTTGATAAAATTATACACACGCGGTTAATGATTTTACATTCAGAAAAACTTAGTTCGAGTAGTTACATCCCAACTCACCTTGCGGATCGCTGGAGATGGGCGTGGGGACGCTTCCGACAGGAGAGATGCCCGGAGTTTCCCCCGTCGAGGCTTCAATCCACTTACACCACGGAAGACGATTTTGGCCAAGGGCTGGCCGAAGAGTGGAGCCCGGCCGAGGAAATTCACCGGCAAGCTCAGCATCTCCTCGATCAACTGGAGGCCCACCAACGGCAGGTGGACGTACAAGTGGTCCGGGCTCGCCAGTATCTGGCGAACGTCCAGGAGGACCTACTGGCGGGTCGGATCGCCAATAACTACTGGCACCCTTGGCAAGGTACTATCGCACGAGCCTCCCGACCAGCAACGGCCCGGATTCGAGATGTCCGACGGCCGATCATGACCATCTCCGGTTATACGCCTGAAGAATGGGTGGAGAAGGGTTTCCCCTAATCTATATCATCATAAACTAGTTGAAGACTTAAATGTTAATAAATGTTTTCTTGTAATAAATAAATTGAATGCCCTTTTGATAATTGGTTTAGATTTTTTATTAAAATGTAAATAATTTCTTTATTTGTCTATTTGTTTAAATGTAACTCATGTAAATATGGTCCTTTTGTAATATCCCACCTTTAATTATTCACATTATTAGAAATGGAGCCTATTCAACCCCTACAGAAAGAATTGTCCCGTGCCCAACAATCGAACAAAGCTCTATATGAGCAGATCATCCAACTCACGAAAGAGATCCAACAGGTGAAATCCACCTGGGTGGATCCAGCGAAGCTCAAACCCCTCCATCAACGACTTACGGCTGCTCAAAAGGGTTGGGCCGTGGAACGGCAATTAAATCAGAACCTCCGGACGCAGGTAAGGGGTTGGAAGTTGCCTTGTCCGCCAGTCGAGAGGGAGAGGCGGTGATCTACCCTCTTGTCTTCGCCCCATCTCAATTAGCGTATCGAGATTCAACCAACAATCCAACGCCAGTTGCGACTCCATCAACGACACCCTCAAGCGGGTACAGGCCGTGGCGCAAGGAACGCGCCAGACGCAGAGCCGCCCGCCTGGCAAACAAACTCAACTAAATTACCTTGTGTTGTTCATGAATTGAATTAAATTATAAACATTGTTCAATGTTCAAAAAGTGATATTTTAAAATGCGAAAAATATTAGAAATACTACAGAAAAGTCATGAGTATTCTGGCTTTGTCAGCTAAACGTCATTCCCTCTTTACCCATCAACATGAGTCTGACCTCGAAACTTCTCACACAGGGGGCATTACAAAGCGAGCATAGGTCTTCCATCGACAGCTCGTTGAACCCGAGGGTTGTCCGAGCAATTATAGCATTAGTAATAGCGCTCACTTTTTGCGGACAATCCACCCACTCGAACACATTTCCAACGTTGCCTAGCAACGGGTGCCGAGTGGTAGCTAGAAAATATTTATATGGCGTTACCGGGGTAACAATATGAAGATTCAAACAAATAGCAAAACCCAGTAACCCACCAGTATTCATAACTCGCTCATTCCATCACAGTCGACACAGTTACGCTCACCAATAACTAATGAATAATTGCGTTTAAAAAAATGATGTTCGGATTTCTCGTTATTGATAATACTATCAAAACCTCTCGTTTAATCCAATCAATCTACCGGTAAATTACTAATATTTAGCGTTGATTTTGGGTCTGAAACGGTTTTTAAAATCTCTCCATTTAGTCAATTTTAGCCAAATGCTTTCATTCATCAAGTCGACATACCTGTAAATTGCTAACTAATCAATGTCTTCTGGGTTTGTACTGATTCTTTTTTACAAAAATTGTTTATTTGGATAATTTTATTCAAAGGTATCTAATCATTAAATATATTTGTAAATTATTAGTTATTAAAACATAATTTTTACTCACAGTTAGGATTAAGAAATATATTTTAATTATGACAATAGGTTACTTCAATTCCCATTACTACTTTTCGTTGGAATTGTGAAAAGATCAGACCTCGAATTCAGGCTAACATACATCCGACATTTTACAGGGGAGGACTCTGACTACTACCAACGAATTGTATAAATTCAGGGGTCATTTAAATCGCGGTTGGCGGCTTAAACATTGATTTGACTGATAAGATTGCGACTTGTTTTCTTTTTATTTTTATTAAAGCATGATAGGGAAATATTCATCAAATAGATTTCTGAGCAAACTAATAAATTTATTTAAAGTTAGCAAAATTTTCTTCGAGTCTCGTTTGGTCTGTGTCCGGGATGGTGCATTGATGGGGTCATATGGCTATGTCTCGGAAGATATATTAAATTAAATAATGAAAATTCGGAAATTTACCTGCATGGGGGGGTTCGCTGGGGTTCCTGTAGCTGGAACCCTTGCCTTCCTGACGTTTCTTTGAATTCTGTTCAGACATTCGGGACATAAAAATTTAATGCGATAAAATGAATTAATCTTTCATCATACCACTTCTTTTATGTGAGTGTGTGTCTGCTAGCATAGGTATTGGTGATCGACACACACTTCCTCAATAGCGGTGGGTTTAGTTGTCGACACATCATGCATTGATTTTCTCTGAATTATTTGTCGTGATATTTCACGAAATGTCACATTCCATCCTTATTTGTGTGTTTAGGATTTTCGTTTTATATCACGACTACTGTCTACCGGATAAGCATAAAATCGATCGTCGCTGGTTTTCTCGATTTAGCGTCTCCGCTTTACTTTAAAATTATTATTATTGGCAACTCTTCGTTTTTTCACTTATTACTTGTCCACGTGGTAAGTTGTTTATTATATTTCTTATGCATGATTTTACTTGTTTTTAGTCGCAATATTGGATTCTTGGTGTTCCTAATGGGTTTTTTGATGTCTCCTCAGTATGGTGTCGTAATGTGCTCGGGAATCGGAGTTATCAAAGTTGGACGGCTTGGGTCAACAGGATCTCGCTATTATTTAATTTGAAATTTCCTGTAAAATGATACCTACAGATCCTTTCTATACTCGGTCTCGAATCAAGGTGATGGTGATCAGCAACATGTTTCGTGTAAAATAAGAAAATCATACGTTGGAATTTATTTAATAATACTCTGAATATGACTTAATTTAATGTGCAATTTTCCCGTTGTATTATTTATTTACTTGGTTTATTGGTTACACGATTGGTAAAATATTTTTGTGTTTTTATTTTCTTTTTATACACTTTATATCTCACTAAATTATTTTCGTCTGGGAGATGGCAGTTAAAGATTTTTGGGGAAGTATTTTTTCACTCCAGTTGATTCGGATATTAGACTCATGTAGACTCTTGCATTTTACTATTGAAGATCCCGTCACCTTCCCTTAGTTGATCTTAGGCGCATTTTGTGTTTATATTATAGTTAATGAGTGCCCACTGGACTACTCGATGTTTGAATTTTAGCCGTATGTGAAAAATAAGTTTAGGTCGAGTTTATGAGAAATGAGCGACGGAGAAACAGTCAAAAGACTATTTCCCCTTCACCCTTTTCCCCTATACGGAATGATATTGCCGTTTCAGCTCCTGCGTTCTCACGCCGGAGCCTTCACGGGCACGAATCGTTGGCGATAATACACGCACTTACACGATTACGATCATATATTTGATTTTATTGGCTTGCAGTATGTTTTGGCTGTGTGCCTGAAAATGTAAAGCATCGACGGAAAAATTTCAGTTTATGAATGTATATATATTTTGCCATATAATACATTAGATTCAATAAATTTTCTGATCATAATACATTGAATTTCATAAAATCTCGAACATAATACAGTAACACCCTCTCCTCACGCCGACATCCAAGCAGAGCTCAATTGAGGTTGCGAGGATGTGACGTGGAGAGAGTTTGAACAATTCTCTCACTCACATCGTAATTTTGATTCCACTGATTAGATGAAAATTGATTCAGAATTACACTGACTTCAGATTTGAAAAAACTGATTAAAATTATGTGAAAATGAATCGGTATATATACCTATTGTACGACCCTAACCTTGCGTGTTATTTTTGATTTAGTAAAACAAAATTTGACCTTGCGATTTTCTAGTATATTCTATTCTTAATTTTTATTATTTTGAAATTTTATTTGACAATTTTTCTTTTTGAATTTTTAATTGAATTATTTCTAACGCAAATTATTTGATTTTTATTTCATTTTCATGAAATTTCGCATTTTTGTTAAATTGTCAAATTTGGGTCAAATTGCTAGGTTTTCATGTTATGTTTATGTTTATTTCGTGCGGATCTTGTTGCAATTTGTTATTATTTTAATTTATTTTTGTGTTTTATAATTTTATATTTAATTGTTCTCTTTTTCACATTTTGGTAGGGTTAATTGGTGTTTTAATAGGTTTGAGTTTAAATCTGCATGTTATGTTTGCATGTGTGTTACCGATTCATTTAAACATTTTCAAGGCCGTTTGTGTTCTGGCCCAACTGTTGGTACTGTAACCACTGGTTATGAAATCGCCAAAGGTGAGCGCTACGAAAGAACTGCTAAGGCCCGATCTCATAATGGGTTCAACGCACTACCGTTAGAAGGTCTGTGTGCGATTTTCCTACTTTCGGTCCCTTTCACATAAACTTAACACTCTCTTAAAACACTTCTGGTCCGAACCCTAGTTCATGGCTTAAACGATTTTAATTTTCAACCCGACAAATTAATGAAACAAAATGGAATGACACAAATATTTATTGGTTGACACACCATTTAACTCAGCTCGTCGTAGAAGTCGGTAGCGCGTTCCGCCTTACCTGGACCTCATGGTAAAGGTTTCGCCGCTGGTTTGATGACGTCAGTGGCCTCTCTGTATGCCAACTGAGCCGGCGCAAATACGAGTGGATACATTACGGTATTGCCCTCTTGGCAAGCCAATAACGCCACTTCTAAACTGCGGATTTGCGTTTTCTGTGCCTGGCGGAGCTGTCTTTCTTCGGTCCATCCACGCTGTGCGGCATTCAATTTTTGGTACAGCGTCTTCATCTTCGCGGGTTCTACCCACGTCGCTTTAATCTTTTGGATCTCCCTGGATATTTGCAGCAATTTTCGGTGTAATTCTGCATTCTCTCGTCGTGAGCGTATTAATTCTCTGCTCAGGGTATAGAGTGGATCCATATCTGTAATTAAGTAATTTATTAGTAATTAACCCAACTATAACTGTAATGTTTTTCCTTAATTTTCGATAAATCTAACATTAATCTATTGGTGGGCAACTTATTAAATATCTGTTCTATTGAGCCGTGTCAATTATTTTATTACTCGATTAATGTCGTGGTCATCTCAAAAATTAAATAACTGTTATGCAAAGAATCAAAAACATTTAAGATCCAATATTTATTTATTATGACATGTTAACGTCGAATTGAGTTTAGATAAGGATGGTTTTGACTTCGCCTCGGTCGTTTACGAGCATACGGATGATCCTGTCTTACTCTGATATTGCGGTCCTCGTCACACATTTCTTTAGGAAGAATCCTCCTTGGAACTACCACGTTCATCAGTGTGGGTCGTTCCTCCAGTGCTGGGTTATCCAGTTCGTAGGACATCCCATAGGATGGGGCAAAAACGTCGGTGCTCGGTATCCTACCGGCTGCAATGTCGGATTTCACTATGGCCAAGTGATATCTAGTCTTCTCCACCTGTCAATCCGTCTGCTTTTGTCGTTCCTTGAGACGGGCTAAGATGTACTCTGCGCGGCTTCGACTTTCTCGGGCTGGGTTCCGGCCCAATTCCCTTTTGATCGCAACATAAGGGAGGTCCAAATCATCATAGTCTTTCGATCAGCCTCTTCTGGACTCCTTCACAGGTGAGATCGAAAAACCTGCGTCCCACATTGCTTGTCTGCATCTTGTGGCAGACCAGGCAGGGAAGCGTACGGTGATACGCGAGGCATCAATCCATGATTCATCTATGACATAAATTGTATAATATTACTTTTCGTTATGAAAGAAATTTTATAGGAGCTGTGTTGCTCGTGTGGTCTTTATTATGTAGAATGGTCTAATGCAGTATTTACCGTCTTCTATCCCTCAAACCCATGCGTATACAATCATAAAACTGGTTATTCAGAAAACAGGGGTACCTATAAAGTCTGTCGAGGTTTCTACTATAGGACACTATTGGGTCGTATGGGCTTAGTCTTAATATAACTGTGAGCAACTCGTGTATATACTTTTGTTTTATTGACGATGGTTCTGCGATTCGTCGATGACATCATGATTACCTAAACTTCAATTACCTTGCTTGCGGATAGTTATCATTGGCTATATAACAATCGGATAGACGCTTCGAATCATGATTATCATATATTCTTTGATTATTATTGCAGACATAGACGAATAGTTTTATGGAATAAATAAGGAAGGCTTTCCGATAATTAATTTTTAATTTATTTAACAAATGTCATAAATTTTATAGGTCTCTCCGGTAGATCGGTATCGAGGATCTGATTCACTTTCCTTCCAGGTTTTAACAGACATAGTACCGTTACTACGTCGTACTTAGTTGAATTTCTTAACTTGTGTACCCCATGACTATCCTTCGATCTTGGTCTGGTAGGTCTCTCGTGAAAGGTTATAATCAAAATTAAATGGAGCTTAATACAGTGATAAAATTTACCTCCTGGGTGACTGTTACCTTTTTCCGATGGTCCTTTTCTTGGTTGATCCTCTGGTCGGTCGATGTGGCGGTCTTCCTCTCTTTATCGAGTATAATAATTAAATTTATTCGGCGCTTGCATGTATTAAGACGTTCAGGTGAAATGAACTTTCAACCAGAAGACTTGTTATTTATACGAACTCATTGATCGGCACACTATTAGTTGTAAATGAATTTTTCTATCCACGGTGACGTGGCGAAATTGGTTTGTTGAGTATTGCAGTAAACGAATGAACTATTGATTTTCTTAAATGTGCAGATATGAATATAAACTTTTTTATTGTGAATTGGATCAACGTGTCATTTATTCTCTACTGCAAGTGGTAAACAATCATCTGTCTATGTCAATTAATTCTTAATCTTTATTCTTCTCGCTAGTTGGCGTGTCTTGGATTGTCGACGTTTCAGGTCGTTGCCTGAGTTCTCGTGGAAAACTCGTGGATTTAATTATCTCATTTAATGGATTTATTCATAGTTCATGATCGAAATAATTTAGTAAGTATTATAGTTTTGTTATTTATCATTAATTAGCTAAATCTACAGTCGATATTCTCTTTCATCAAACAATGGATCGTGCACCTTATCTTGACAATCATCGTCCGTCACTTGAGCCTTGAATGATCAATCACAAATCGAAACATGTGGTCGTCATTTCAGTCCTATGCCTTTGCAGTCAATATGGATTCGGATTTATTATTATCAATTATCTATGGTAGCTAGGTTTTCCTACTGATCGTACCTGATTATAAAATGCTAATTTCTGACGGAACAGTTCGATTTGCTGTGTGTGTATTTATCTTATTCATTTTATATTATTTTTCCAGACCAATTATGTTTAATCTACCAAATGAACGATAGGTAATTTTACGTCTCTTTATAAATTGGTCGTTAGTTTATTAGGTCGATGATTGACGCCGTGATAGAATTTACAGTTTTTATCATTTTAGGGTTTTCCCGGATTTTTTAAGTCGATCTCCTAATTTAATCTTTATGAGATGACTACTCATTTATCTGGTAATCCTATCGTCTAATTATTTCATTTTTACTCCGAGTATCATCTTATTAATCTTAGAGATTTTCTATGGATTTTATATTTTGGGTCGTGTGATCCTCATAAATTTAGAATTATTCATACTTCACGTTTGTCGTTGCAGTAAGTTTAGTGCTTTCAATATTGTTAGTAACTTGCTATTTACTCGTATCTCTTATTCTGATCCTTATACTTTATTTGCCGACCTATGTAATACCTTAAATTGATACCTCCATTGATTTATTGATTTATTTTATCTATCCTTGGCGGTTCTCTTATCCATCAGAAATTTATTAACATTGAAACTAGGTACTTTGTTAATTTTAGTTTGGCATTTTTAAATTTCATTTTTATTTTATAACGTAATTACAATTTACGACACTTTCCACACTCCCTTCCCTTTTTTTAGGGTTATTTGTGTCGATATTAGAATATTACGAGTGTCCACTGGACTACTCGGTGTTCATGATTTTAAGCCTATATGGAATGATAATTTTAGGTCGATTTTGTACGAAACGGGTGATTAAGGAGTAGCCAAAAGACTACCCCGTCAACTCCCGAATTCCCTTATGTCGGATAATATTGACGTTCGGGTTCCTGCGTTGCTCACGCCGGAACCTTCACGGACTTACACCGTACTAACACAGCTCGATTGGTGTGTGTAGATTTTGATTACTTGTGGTGCTGTTTCGGCTGTGGGACGGAAAAATTTCGACAAAATGTAGTTTTCTTCAAATATATATTCTGGCGTAACATGCATGGCATATAATTCGCATTTCATCATCATATGCATAACATTTCCCATACAAGCGTCAAGCAGTGCTTACCTTTAAGATGCTCGTACGCTGTATGGAAAAGTTTCAATTAATGTTGTTCCGAATTAGCTCGAATTGAAAAACGAGTTTTTGATCTCTCAAAATTTTGTTGTTAAAACGAAGTTAAAGTTCTGTGAAAATGAATCAGTATATATACCTGTTCTGTGACCTTAACCTTGCTTGTGAAATTTAATGCAGTAAAACAAAATTTGACCTTGAAGTTATGTGTCTAATTTAATTTTAATTTTATTATTTTCATGATTTAATTTGACAATTCGAGTAGTGACATATGAGGACTATGCCCCGTGGATATTTGGCTTGAACAAAAAAACAGAGACCCCCACTAAAAATTTTTTTTCACGGGAGGGGGGTTTAAATTTTTTTTTAATTATTTGTTTTAATGAACGAGAATTTTTTTTATTATTTGTTTAAATGTTCAAATTTTAAATTTAAAATTTTTTTTAATACATGATAAAAAAGTCTAAGTATTTTTTCTCGATTAAAAAGCCTAAAAAATAAAATTGGCTTAAATCGCCTATGATCGGTCGTACTGAGGAGTATTTTTGAATAAAAATATCGAATAAAAATCCTAAATATTTTTTCATACTTAAAAACCCATAAAAATAAAATTGGATTAAATTGCCAGTCGACTAAAAATCATGAATTTTTTTTTATTTATTTTTATTTACTTTTATTATTTGTTTAAGTCAATAATATTATTTATTTATATTTTAATTATATTATTATTAATTTTAATCAAGTCAATTATTTTATTTATTTTTAAATTATATTATTATTAAATTGTTTGTTTTAATGAAGTGAATTAAATAATTATTTTTTATTTTCATTTAATCATTTATTTAATATTATTATTTATATTAATTTAATTATTTATTTTATATTATTATTATTTTTATTATTATTAACATTTTTTTTATTTTTATTTTTAAAATTTAATTCCAAGTCTAAGAATAATTTTTCAATGCAAAAAAGATAAATCATCGATAAATTTTGAATTGTAAAAATAACAAACTTTCAATCCATACAAATATTTTTATTGACAATAAAGATTAAATAAAAAAGATTAATTTTTATTTCAAATCAAAAATATCCGAGTAATATGTTTTAGGCATTTCGGCCAACAATATATGGATTGTTTGGTCACGTTTGAAATCGTGGCAACATGGACATCCATTTGAACATGTTACTCTCATACTATCTTTACAAACAATGCAATTTGCAACACATCGATCACCAGATCCCTGAACGTTGTCATAGTGAATCTTGAGAAGTTCTTCAATCCCTGTGAAATGGTAAATTTTTGTTGCGAGAAACTCTGGTGCGCAATAATCCAACGTTTTTTTTAATATTTGGATAAAGTTGCTGAATTTTCTTTTATACATGTTAATAACGATAAAAATTTTCAAAGTAAGATGTGAAAAAATAAATTAATATGAAATTTTCAAAATAATAATAATAATAATAATATTAATATTAATAATAATAATAATAATAAATTCATCAACAACCAAAGGTGGTCTGTGGGAAGTAATTATTGTTAATTATTTAATAGTGTAGCAAATGTTGTTGAAAATCGTCGGAAAACAGTCTGAGCAGGAGTATAAAAGGAAAAGGGAAAAACACGAAAGGACCAGTGGATCGACGTAAAAGAGTAATGTAACTAGGTCAGTAGAAGAATCTAAACCCAAGTAAAGTCAAAGTTATCTATCAGAAAAGGTGGTTCTTCATTGGATAACCTACCCTAAGATAATCAAAGTCATACGGTGGTTAAAAGGTGCAAATAAATTAGTGAAATTGTGATTACAAAACATTGAAATAAATCGGATTGAGTTGTAACTGTGATAAAGTGCAAATAAAATTATTCTGTGTTGGGTTTGCTTATTTGAATCGGAAAGGACACGAGGAGTCAGACGGAACCGACTTTCAATAATAATAACCCAACAAACTACTTATCAAAAATAGTAAAGTAAAAGTGGATTGTTGTTCAATTGTTGGTATGATATTCTGATAAAACTGTAAAATAAGAATGGATTACGGCTAAATTTTTATATAAGTAAAATATTTTTATAAAGCTGAAGAATAAGGACGGATCCCTACAAAAAAAACTTAATGATAATAATAATAATAATAATAATAATAATAATAATAATAATAATAATAATAATAATAATAATAATAATAATAATAATAATAATAATAATGGTAATGGTAATAATAAGGATAATAGTAAGGATAATGGTAATTATAATAATAATAATAATCATAATAATAATAATAATAATAATAATAATAATAATAATAATAATAATAATAATAATAATAATAATGATAATAATAGTAAATATAAATATGATGGTAATGGTAGTAATAGGAATAATAATAAATGTAATAGCGGTAACAATTAATAAGAGTAACACATATAATATTAACGATGATAATACTAGTAAAAATAATAGGGAACATAGTAGTTATAATAGGGATAAGGGTAATAGAGATACTGTGTGGATAAATAACATAACAAAGGGTTTACAGGCCATAGAAAAATCATCAATACGAACAACGATAAGAAGGACTAAGCGATTGTACATAAAGATAAATGATATGAGAGTATATGTTAACATTTGAAGGAGATAGGAGAATAATGGGACCTAAAATTCGAAATCGAGCACAGGCCTTCTATCGGCAGCTCGTTCTACCCATCGATCGGATTGAGTTGTAACTGTGATAAAGTGCAAATAAAATTATTCTGTGTTGGGTTTGCTTATTTGAATCGGAAAGGACACGAGGAGTCAGACGGAACCGACTTTCAATAATAATAACCCAACAAACTACTTATCAAAAATAGTAAAGTAAAAGTGGATTGTTGTTCAATTGTTGGTATGATATTCTGATAAAACTGTAAAATAAGAATGGATTACGGCTAAATTTTTATATAAGTAAAATATTTTTATAAAGCTGAAGAATAAGGACGGATCCCTACAAAAAAAACTTAATAATAATAATAATAATAATAATAATAATAATAATAATAATAATAATAATAATAATAATAATAATAATAATAATAATAATAATAATAATAATAATAATAATAATAATGGTAATGGTAATAATAAGGATAATAGTAAGGATAATGGTAATTATAATAATAATAATAATCATAATAATAATAATAATATAATATAATAATAATAATAATAATAATAATAATAATAATAATAATAATAATAATGATAATAATAGTAAATATAAATATGATGGTAATGGTAGTAATAGGAATAATAATAAATGTAATAGCGGTAACAATTAATAAGAGTAACACATATAATATTAACGATGATAATACTAGTAAAAATAATAGGGAACATAGTAGTTATAATAGGGATAAGGGTAATAGAGATACTGTGTGGATAAATAACATAACAAAGGGTTTACAGGCCATAGAAAAATCATCAATACGAACAACGATAAGAAGGACTAAGCGATTGTACATAAAGATAAATGATATGAGAGTATATGTTAACATTTGAAGGAGATAGGAGAATAATGGGACCTAAAATTCGAAATCGAGCACAGGCCTTCTATCGGCAGCTCGTTCTACCCATCGATCGTTCGATCAATTATAGCATTAGCAATAGCGCTCACTTTTTGCGGACGATCCACTCACTCGAACACAGTTCCGACTTTGCTTAGCAACGGGTGCCGATCCGAGTGATAGGCGAAAAATATTTGTATGGGGTTGTCTGGGTAACAACCATATAGTCTCAAAATATCAACACCCAGAAACCCACCATATAAATTTAGGGGCTCAGCCGGGATAAAATGATTTATTTAGCCAAACAACCAAAGAAGACCGAAATAAGAATCTATTAAACAGCAAATGTCGAGACGATATTTTGCCGAACCATGGAGAGATGACAGATGAACAGATGACAGATGAACAGATAACAGATGAACAACAATGGAACTTAATAAACGAAACTTATTAAAGAACGATGAAAAGCGACCAACTTGAACACAAGATGAACAGATAACAGATGAACAAGACTAATAATTCGTAAAAGCACCAACAGAAGGATTTAAAATGAGTTAGCGACTAGCAAACGGGAGAAGCAAGACATTTGAAAGTAACCACCGAGACGATATTTCAGACAATTGCAGTAGGAAATAAATAGAAGGAAATGAAACAAAAACTATGAAAAACGAATAATCTATCTACATGGAAAACAAACGAACGAATGAAAGAATTACAGAAAGAAAAGATCAGGACGAAATAAGAAGCGAAAAACTTTGTTTGATCATTCGAAGCTGAGATCTAATGATTATTTTACAACGGAAAACAAATGTCAAAGAAAATTAAGAAACTACACATATTCTCAAGAGCACACTCAACTTAGCATGAATGACGATTCTGGATGGAAACAAATAACGATCAAAAACAATAAATTTTGGGGACGGAATTTCACCGAAACGTAGACAGATAACAACAGGAAAATACTGACAGAAACTTTGGAAAACGATCGATTTGTCTACATAAAAAATAGAAACACAGAGTATGAAAAACTTTAGAAACGATAGAACATAAATTCACTTAAGAGAAACCAGAATGTGAGTGATATGAGGGACAGGAAAATCGTCAAGATTGCTGGCAAAATATGGAGAAAAAGCAATAGGAGAAAAGTAGAAAATTCCTCGAAATAAAAGATCCACGAAAATTAGATAGTATCGTTATAAATACATTAGGAAAGATAGAAGGTATCTTAGAGGTTCTAATAATATGAAATAAACTTGCAAAAGGGAATAACAAAATCATAACAGATAAAACAATAACAGATAACCTCAGAAAATACATGAGCATAGTTGAGCAGAAATGGCGGAATGAGGAAAACTAGAGAATGTAAAATATGATGAAAATACAAAGGAACAAAACACCAGTTTAGAAAGCCCATGAATGACGAGTATTGTAACAAGAGAGGAAAATATCAATATATGTAAATAAACTAAAATATTAGATACACAAAAATTTTAAAAATGAAACGATTCAACAAGAAAGGGTTCATAAAAATTATCAATATTTGTAAAATAGAAATCAAGGAAACTAGAAACAATAAATAAAAATAAAGTTAATGGGTATAAATCAATGGAAATCATCGTGTAAATATCATTCAAAATAGTATACGTAAGAATAAAAATATAAAAAATAAATAAAATAAAAATAATAAAAACAGGGGAAAAAAGGCCCCAGAGAGCTAACGAAAATGATAAAGACCCATAGAGTGCCAGTTGAAATGAGATGCCGAAGGCCCCAGAGAGCCAACGGGAATAATAAAGGCCCATAGAGTGCCAGCGATTGTGGATTAAGTAAACGATTTTTAGTAAATCAGGGAGATATAGGAAAGATAATTAATGGAGTGAATGACGGTATGATTATAGCGATTTTATTTGATAAAAATATAGATAATTGATACGACTATGTAGATAACTGATAAGACTATATATATAAGTAATACGAGGATGATAGATAATCGATACGAGAAATAGATAATTTAAAATAGATTTAAAATGAAGGGAGATGAATCAAAAGGAAAACGATCACAGTGAACAAAGTTTAAGGAAAAAGACAAGAGGACTTAAATAAAAAGGCCCATAGACCAACAGCGGATAAAGTTTAAGGAAAAAAGATGAGAGGAGTTAAGTAAAATGGCCCATAGCGCATAGAGATTAAGAAACTTTTTTGGACCAATGATAAAGAGATAAACGAGAATAGTTAACGAAACGATTGTTGATATGATGGTGATGATTTATTTGATTAAAATAGTTAATTGATACGACAATATAGATAATTGATGCGACTATAAGGATAATTTAGACGAAGCAAATAGATACTTGATACGAGTTATAGATAATTTAAAATAAACTTAAAATGAAAAGACAAAAATTAAAAAGATAAAGAAGTTGACGCAACGAAAAGAATTAAAATAAGGAGAAGCAATGAAATTAATGCGGAAATTTATGTAGAATAATATGTACTAGAGGTGTTATTTATTTTTAGATAATTGACAAGGAATGAAGAGATCAATTAAACCAAAGGAATAAAGAGATCAAGTAAACGACGAATAATAGAGCCGATAAACTAGAGATAAATCAAGAAAACAAGTAACAAGAAACCGGAATCAAGGAAACCATTGAGTAGAGAAACTGAGAATATACCAAAACGAACAGAGAACAAGGAAAAGAAAATAAACAATTTTTATTAGAAATCAGAAAAGTGAAAAGCAGATGACTACAGCCAAATTCAAAAGTTGGGAAACAGAAGCCGAAGATTGCGATAAATTAAATGAAAAGTTAACTGACAAAGGAAACAACATGAAATTACCCAAACCAAAAATAGCAATTCAGTTGAAAACAAGTACAAGTAAACAGACGAAAAAACTTCGAGAGGAAATTAACCAAGAGTTTCCAAGTAAAACACGGATGAAACAGAAATACATTTGAGAAAATCAACAATGTACGAAATCACACGCGATGAACCGGAAATGAGGAGCCGAGAACCAATATCTTCAAGTTTAAAGAGGAATGTGCAGGGGATGCATTCGGAAAGAAAATGCAACGAAGAAGATTTAAATGACGAAAAGGAAACTGTAAATTCGGCAATGGAAATAGTTGAAACAAAAATAGCTGAAACATGGAAAACGGAAATCATACGGGAAGAGAAAATATTAACCACAATTGAAGAAAGAGTCGAAAGAGAAACGATCAAACCGAGTAAGAGATCAAGTATCAGAACCAATAAAAGTATCGATGGAAACAAGGAGACAAACGAAAGATATTTACCAGCAAACAAATCAATATATTGAAAAACCATCACGAATTTGCGAGATGCCAGTTAAAAGGATTCAAAATTTATAAATTATAATAATAATTTCAGGATTAACAACACGAGCTACAATCCAGTTTGTAATATCTTTTAAAATGAAGGATGCCGAACTGACAGAGTTATTAACTAAAGAATTGCCAAGGATTTGATAAAAGAGTCCACACGGAAAGTATCAGCAGACAACAAATATTAATGAACCCTATACGGAACGTAGGAGAAGAAATGATAATCTGTTTTAATCGTATATTTCATATGTCAAAGAATTGTCGAATGAGAAGAATGCAAAGTCAACAAAAACCAAACCAATTCAAGAAAAGTCTACAAAATAACCCAGCACAGGGGATTGGACATTTGACGGGTGTGGCGATGATGGAACAGCCGCAGGATTCGGGAGTGGAGCCTGTTGCAACTACAGCCTGAGCTGACATGTGGCTGGAGATTGTCGGGTGGACAGAGAGTCGAGACGACCAAGGCCGGGCAGTTGTGGCCGAGGTGCACAGGACGATCAGATGCGAGGGGTTGAGCAGTTTGGAGGTGTGATTCGACGAGTGTCCGTGAACAATCAAATAAATCGGGGTAGTACGAGGAGAAACATGAATTATGTTCGGTGTCAGTGGACCAGAAAGTGCCCGGAACAGCGACGGGTTGAGTGGCGGGGATTACAGAGAGAGGAAATCCAAGAAATTCGACAAAGACGGATGAACAGAAATCAAATATCAAGTAGAAGCAATATGTCGAGAATAGTCAATACAAAAGAAATCCACACTGCGGAGCAGTGTGTTGTCAACAGCGAGGATGATAAAGAAAATGAAGTAATTAAGAAAGATGAAACTCAAGAGGATAAAACAAATCAACGCAAGAATTGAGCAGCGAAGAAAAAATAAAGATAATACAAAGTTCACCATAGAAGAGACGACAGACGACGAAAAAGCAACGAAAACAGAGATAAAAAGATATAAGAAAAACAAAAAACAAAATATCAAAATCAAAGGGTACTACTACAAAAATCGAAAAGAGGACCGATAAGGAAAGCAAAAATAAATATGTTACAACAAGGGCCAAACAATAATGAAAAGGTCAAGAAAGAGGCACTTCAAATAAACGTTAAAAGTAAAGTATTGGAGTCAAAATCTATACCAACAACAGGGACAATATAGGAATAGGAGTGACGTCAATCGAACAAGAGGTAATAGATATGTTAATGGTTAATAAAATTTCAGAGGGAGAACTAATTCAAAAGAGAATCCAAAATCAACAAACGAGAAATCTGAATATGCAAGACAGATCAAAAACAGTCAGTGAATTGATAACTGAGACAAAAGAAGATGTAATTGATGAACTCAGCAAAACAACCCATGTGGAAAGGAAAATTACAATACAGCATGAATATGCACAACAAAACACGACTAGGAAAACCACAACGAACGAAGAAAGTACTTGGACAATCGATACGAAAGTTAACGAAGTAAATATCAGAAAATATTTTAAAACTTGTCAAAATTCGGGACACGCAGAGAACGACTGCTATCGACATCAAATATGCCAACAATGTGGGAAGAGAGGCCACGTAAATAACAATTGTCACAAAAGACTCGGAACATGCCTTAACTGTGTAAAATTGGGACATAAGGCTCTGAATTTTCCAAATAAACAGACTCAGAACCCATCCGGAACAGTGGGACTAATGAGAGGAAGCAATTGGAAACTAGATAAGATCAATACCAACACCAGAATAAAGCCAGCGAATGATACAAGTGTCAAATCAAGCTACGAACCAGGAAAAGACATGAAAACTGGAAGGCAGAAAAACCTATTAGACATGACGAAGCAAATTAACAGAGCCACAAACAGCCAAGAGATAAAATCAAGATATTATAGTACTCAGGGGAAACAGAATGGAGAATTTAACGAAATCCACGGTGCTAGAATGAATTACCGGAAACAGGTGGAAGCAATCATCAAGGAAACAAATGTTGAGGACAACTGGAGTGAGAAGGCTAGATGTAATAAAGACCAGGACAAAAAGGAAGATGAGGACAAAGACAGGAAAAAAGAAAATGATAACGAAGAGGGACAAACCTAGATAGTAATAAAAAGCAAAATTCAGTAGCATACAGGGAAATAAGACAACCACCGTCACTAATAGCACCACTCAAGTGGTCAAGAGAGATCGATATATATCAAGTAATTAACGAGAGATCCGGAGAGATACTCACTTTGCGCATAGACCCTTTGGAGACGATGAAGTAATAAATAGTCAGGAGTGTGTATATAATGTATATAATAGATATGTTTATATAGTAATGTATAAAAGTGGTATATAAATATTATATGGAACGAGTATAATAATATCCCATAGTATATAAAAGTAGTATATAAATATTATAGTCAAGGAGCGAAAACAAATTAAAAATCAGACGGTCATTCTTTGCTCAAAGCAAGAATCTAGAATAAGAGAGTGAACCGCTTAGTAATATGGAGAAAATACGTTGACTTAATCCCCAACTATCCTACAATTTCCTCGGATATGCATAAATTTTTCTGAAATTTAAATTTTCAATTAGATATATTCACGAAACTATTGTATATTTTAAATTAATTTACATTGTCGGTTTAAATGATATAGAACATAAATCCTCTTTTGAGGAAGTTTTGATTGTTTAATATGATCTAATCTTAACTTGTTCTTAGGGTATTCAGCTCATAATATTATTCAACAGAATATTATTAATACGACTCTTGGTGCATTAGAATTATTTGATTTCATTTCGTTTTGCTACAAATAGACTACTAGAATTAGTGAATTTTTTCTATTATAATAATTAGAAGATCAATATTAAAATACCCTTATGATGACCCCTATTAAGAATTTCAAATCATTATTACCTAAGTATAATTTTGAAAACGAATATATTTAATTTAAGTAAATGTTGTGGTTAAACATAAACGATTAGTTTTTGTAAAATAAATCAGATTTGCATAACTCTGGCTTAAATTATTCTAAAATTCCCATTATAAGTTCATATTAATTATCGTCAGGAAAGTAATCGATTTAGATTGATGACCATTAATATCGTTATTAACAGGCACCCATACCAGTGATTGGGAAGACGTAGATCGCACTACTTTAACAGTGCCGACCAGATTTGCCGGAAGATATAGGCAAGCATTATGGAACCGGGGATATACCATATCGACTTATGGTACCCCAGAGTGGTCGAACAGTACTAATAATAGATCAACGACCGACGTCGAGCTCCCTAGCATTCTCATCAAGAGAGAGCCGGGCCGAAACCCCTCTCGAAAAATTCGACAGAAAGCAGAAATGAATTGCACCGATTGGAACAATTAGAATGGCGATACCGATTCTTAGTGAAGCGGCAGAAGGAACACCTCGCCAGGATCAATAGGGACATCGCAAGCGGGCGGATTCCCAGTTTGGACGGGCACCTCCACACTTACGGAGTGGCTTATGGTCATCAGGATCCGGCTCTCTTAGAGAGTGACGCGCCAGTTCACTTGGTGGTTCCGAAAAGCCTCCTCCAGCCAAATATTCGAGACATACTGGAAGATCGGGAAGTCGAAGAGCACGCCTATTCGCGGAGGCGTTTCACTGCTAAACGACCGCACAACGATTGAAGACTTATCTTACGTTTTGTATTTGTAATAAATTCGTTTATTAGCAATTGTTTTTTATTTAAATCATAAAATGGCACACGGGAACTAAATAAGGTGAAAAGTGAACCGATTCTCTAGAGAAGACAAGACAGAGGATGATAATGAGATGGGGACTGAAATTTTGTTTATTTTTGTCTTTTAAATTTGTCTCCGGAATTTATCCTATGTCCATTTTGTTATTAAGGTAAAACGATGAGTGATGCTATGAAAAAAACTCGGCAAAGAATTAAAAAGCCACCGTAAAGAAAACGCAGACTTACATCAACAGTGTCTCCAACTAAGCCGCGAGCTGCAGCGGGTTAGAGCTACGTGATCCGAGCCGGCTAGAGTTAAGCGGCTTTACCAAAAGATCGACGCGCACAGAAGGGCTGGTAGGAAGAAAGAGCCCTGAACCAAGCCCAGAAGGTCCAGATACGTGGGCTGGAGGTAGCCGTAGCGGCGGGCCAGGAGGGGCAGACCGTTACCTACCCTCTGGTGTTCGCCCCAGTCCAATTGGCCTACCAGAATAAGACAAGTCCGATACAACAACCATTCAGACCAAAGTCCCGCGCAAGGCCAGGACGAGCAGAAAGAAAACGGCAAAAACAGCACAAATTGCTATTGGGACAGAAATTATCTTGATAGTGTCATGTATGGGTAAATAAAATCTTCTTTGTCATTCATTTGTTCTCACAATGCAAATATATTAGTACAACTCTCTGAGGGGTAAAGACAATGTGATGTAAAGTAAAGTGAGTAAGGGACCTAAAGAAGATAAGACAAGCATAGACCTTCCATCAGTAGCTCGCTGAACCAGCTGTAGACCGGGTCTTGGCAGTTTTGGAAACAAAGCTCACCTTTGACGGTCACAGACCCATTGGTTACAGTACCAACGTTGCCCAGCAACGGGTAACCAGTGGCAGGCAGATAGAATTTTATTATTGGGGTCAAGGTCATACCAATCACTTATAACCCCACAGCAGTAATAATTAATAAAGGTAACACATGTAATCGTAACAAGGATAATACTAGTAATAATAATAGTGTACTCCATCTTCAATGGTTACCTTGTCCTTTACTTTATGTATCACTTGCGCTGATGTAAATACCTGTAATTCATAAGCACAGTTTCTCGCAATCAAGGCTTGTATGTCTTTCGTGTTTAGATGCGTCTTGTAGGGTCTGGATTTGTTAAATTTCTTAATCTTATTCCATGCGGAACCATCTAGATTTGAGTTGATTATTGCGTTGTATAAAAATTAGTATTAAAAATTCTTTACCGACATTACTTATGAAACGTTCATATGGTAATAAATGGCGCCCTTGTATTTTTAGCATTACTGATTTATGAAGTTACTTGGAAAGTTATTTCTTTACTATTTTTTTAAACAAAACAAGCAATAATGGACATTGATTCCAGTTGTATGATGCAATAATGATATGGATTTCATAATCAATGGAATGAATTAATTTATTACTCAATCCTTTATAATACTTTTTTTGATTCAAAATCTGCAGATATCAAAATTGAGCAGAAACCAAAATGAAACCGATTGCTATTGGAATTTCGTGCAATTGCCTCCAGGAATGAGATATCCGGCAACCAGCTGACAATTGACGAGGTGGCGGCAGCCATCTATCACGGCATTAGTATATAACCCTCCTTACAATTGCAAAAATATTAAGAAAAAGAAAAGCGAGCCTCTCACAAAGGATTTACAAACGCTAAATACACAACATTTATTTCCATGATAAAAATATAAGAATAATCTGATAATGAATATGAACAATCGTAAGAGCGGTTATAAATAATATACTTATGTACATCGGATTTTCAATTCTGTTTGTACATATACAATACACAATTTTTATTTTGAAAAATTTAATAAATTTCGCGAAGTTCAGTTAAAAAGTAGGCCTCTAATTTGTCAGCTGATTGGTATTCCTTGGACTTTTCATCGAAATAGATTCGGCAGGCGGTGAATATCTTATGCATATCGAGTTTGAATGATCCTATTGTCGAATATTTCATCTTATCCAAGTTGGATTTTGCTGTTGAAAGATCTGAAGAAGTTTCAATGATATAAATATATATATACATGTATGAATAATATATCATTTTACCCATTGGTGAGCGGACAACTTGATAATATCTAGGACAGATTTTACTGTCGACTGGTTTGAGGAAATATATGGCACTTTTGTGTTTCTATAAATATAATCCAATGTAAAACTACTTATCAGATATCCATATATGTGTTACCATCATTCTATTTAGCAATTCTGACAGTTTCCTACGTATATCTGGGTTAACCTTTCTCTCATAATCGATACTATGACTGTTCGGAGTAGTGCTCGAGGTAGACTCATCCTTTTTCGGGGTTTTCCTTTTAGACTGTTTGCAAGCTGGACATTTGTAATTCCCTTGGAAATTATTCGCTTCTTCTTCTGTCATGCCTATGCAGTGTGGATGATACCAATCGTCACAGTAGTCACATCCGATATATAACCTGAAGAGGGAGTGGAATTATCAATAACTTGAATTAATTGGAAGTAATCTTTACTTGGTTTCATCATATTTCGTTTTACAGACACAATAGATTTCATCTGTTTCCTTTTGCTGACAAACGTGGCACTTCCATGTCTCAATGGACGAAACCTTCTTTCCGGTCATTTGAACACATGCGAAATGATACCATCGCTCACAAAAATCACAGCCGATATATTTTTGTGTTGGATCATACACTTTACAGAAGCAATACTTTTCTTCCTCGATTTCCGATTCTGAGTGCTTATGGAAATCAGATTTTTTCGATTTCGAATGACTGGATCGGACAGGAGAGGTAGAATAATCGGAACTGTTCTTCCGTTTACGTTTTTTGCTCTGCTCCGTTACCGAGTTACGGTCGATTGAGATAGAACTCCTTTGCTCAAAGGTTTGGAGTGTGTCATCAGAATTGTCGTCAGAAAATTCTGAGTCGTCATTTTTGGATTTCTTAGATCGGCTTTTTCTTTTAAAGATTGGTCGCGGTTTGAAATGTGCTGTTTTGTTGTGCGGAACATGGTCGTCAAGGGGTTGATTATCGACAGCTGGTGATGTACTGCCCGTCTCGACTTCCCTATCAGTCAATTCATCTGAGCTTTCACCTCGATAATGATCTTTTCGATTTTTTTTGATTTTTTTGCATTCCTTTTTAGCTAATTCACTGAACTTCAAATCATCGACTTTATTCAGCGCCTTAATAGTTTCAATGTCGATTATATTTTGTTTAGTTGAACTTAATCGATTAGTTATTTCTACGATGCCAGCTTCCATGTCGATAGCAACATCATCAAATTTGGCATCTTCACTTTGTGATGAAACAGACCTACGCATAGGTGGTCGACCTCTTCCTCTTCCCCTACCTCGTCCTCTTCCTCGACCTCGATTGAAATGCATTTGTACAGGTTCAGATCGACTAACTTCGCGTATATCTGTGATTGGAACTGGAACTTGCTTGGAAACATGATTTTGAATGACTCCCATATCTGAAAATTCCATCGGTATCGTGTGTTTTATCACATTCGATGATTCGATAATTAATTTTGCAGGTAAATTATCGGATTTCATTAGAGTTTTTGTTTCAATCTTTATGGGCTCCAATTTGTCAACTGGCTTATTCAACCCAATGTCTTGTCTGGTGATAATTTCTTGAGCTTTGGTTTCAATGGGAATCGCTGGCTTCATATCAAGCGCTTCAGATTTAACCGCCACATTAATAACAGGAGTCAGTTTATTAATTTCAGAATTCATTTGAGTTGACAGTGCATATTGAATATTGCTCGGAACTATTGTCATTGCATTTCTAGCTGTTATCGGGTTGTCAGAACGTTGGAATTCTTTTTTATTCAATATCGACGACACAATCTGGCTTTGGTTCTTATTCTGAGGAATTTGGAACTTGCGCCAACTGATGCTGAATGGATTTTATCAAAATAACTATGACTGGAGGCATAATTTTCTCAACATTGATAAGCGAGTGACCAAAAAAAAACCTTTCCTACATCCTCTGCATCAAAATGATTGTCCGATTTTTAAACATTTTTAAACATTTTTTGAAAACGATGTAATATTTCCGAATCCCTATTGTGAGTTGTATATTAATATAATTCAGCAAACATTTCACTAGCACATTTCCATACGTCACTAATACATATTGTGACTCGATTCCAATTAGGAAATGAGATTTGATAACCTTGGGTGGAAAAACATTCAAAAGTGACAAATTGCCGCTGAAATCAGTCAGAGTACATGAAAGTAACCCACTTGTCAAATATATGAATTATAATCCACCCGAATCGGGTACTATAAACTGGAATTAACATAGACAAATGGAATCAAGGAGCTTATAATTTGAAGATCTAGATTTTACAGTGAGCAATGATGTGCATAAAGCCGGTAGTTAAAGGGATGAATATGGAGTAAAAGTGATACTTGAAAACAAATATCTCCAGTAGCAATTATTGTTGATGAAAACATTAAATAATTTAGAAAAATTTCCAGAAATAAATTAAATGTACAATCATTTTGAAACGGAGGGATCATGTTATATGCTATCTATACTATATATATGGTATATATCACTGAGGTCATATTTAGCAATTAAACCAACAATTTCTAATCACAAAATTTCGGATTTCATTTTTAAAAATATTTTTCACCAACACACGCAAGGAAGGTTATTTGGGATTTAACATAAAATTTTCTAATTCTACCTATTTAGTTTGTATTGATTTTCAAAAGTTTTTTTTAATTTGAACTCCTTGCATAAAAAAATGACAAAATAAAATAACTTATGAACAATGTGACGTGAAGAAATTTTGTTTTGCGATCTATTGAATACGAATAATATGCTAGCATTTTATTAATTTAATAATCAATTTAATAATTTCTCAATCAAAACATCTTAAATAATTACTTTTTAATTTGCTGTTTCTTTTATATTAAATAAATGCTTTTAAATTATGTAGCTAGATTTATATTTTAAATTAAAAATTGTAATATATAAGGGAATAATTTTATTCGGCTTTTTTCCCGGCCTTTCGCCAATCAGATGGGTCACAGAAAAATACAATTTCCAAAGTTGGTTCACAAAAGTTTGAGAACTAATAAAAGCTCCCGTGACCAAAATTTCTTGATTAATTTGGTAATTTTTTGGAGACCCTCTAACTCATATTTATAACTCATATTATAAGTCATATTTAGTTAATATCACATGCAAATATACATAATTTAAAGTTAGAATTGATTTTTGAAAGGTTTGTTTTCTAAAATCTAGCTTAACGTACAAACCCAAACTTTGAGCTTTAAAATAGAAAATAATAACTAATGATCAAAAAACTATGAATTGGGTCGCCCTGAGCTGGGTACAGGTCTGATTAGTCAGTAATTGAGTATTCTCATAATTAAGGCATGATATTAACCCTTGTCGTTCTTAAGTCACCTATCATGCGATAAGAGTACTTTTTTGCTGTGTTTATACGACCGATAAGGGTTAAACGATCCTCATTCAATTATTTTGACAATATTTTCACATTTTGATTTACCGGGTCTAAAATTTAATACAGTAAAACCCCGCTTAACGCTGTTTCGTTTAGCGCTGTTTTGTTTTACCGCTCTCTTACTTCAATCCGGGTATTCCTCGAAATTGCTAGCAGAACTACGGGGATTCCCGCGAAACAGTACAGTTGTGTTTCTTGTTTGGTGCGGTTTTGTTTGACGCATTTTTATTATTTGAAACATTATTGTAGGTATAAATTTATATAATACTATAACGGTTAATATAGTGACAAATATTATGATCTTTAGTTTTTATCATGAGTGATGATGAAAAACAAGAAAATAAAGCAACCAGAAAAAGCATTTCACTGGAAACTAAAATGCAAGTGATTAGAAGATTAGATTCTGGTGAGCGTCAATCTCAAATTAGTGCTGCATTGAATTTGCCAACTTCAACAATAAGGACAATTCTTAAGAATAAAGAAAAAATAATGTCATCGGCAACTGCAACTAGAATTACCCGTTTTAGAAATAACATCATAGAGGAAATGGAAAAACGACTGTCTATATGGATTGAAGACGAGATTGAACGCAATATGCCATTAAGCCAATAAATCAATGTTTGGTTTTATTTTTATAAAAAACAATCATAATTTTTAAATTTGATACCTAAAGAATTTTCTATCCAACTTCCCTAAACCCCATTATTTACATGTTAAGATAGTCTCGTTTAGCGCTGTTTCGCATTACGCTCTACTTTGATGTAACGTATCCACCGCGTTAAACGGGGTCTTACTGTACATGTATTTCCTAATATAACAATAATTTAGAAATCGATTTATAATAAATAATAATATTATTAAATCAATTCAAGAATCTTGATTACTAATTTTCTAGACTATTATTATATTCAATAGTTAACTTTTTATATGTATAAAAAATGATGCACAATTTATTTATAAACCCCCGCCACAAAGCAGGTCCCCTCTTGTCAGAGCCTGATGGTATAAAATACACTAAATTTCTCAAAACAAAAGTAGTTATTCAATAATAATTACTAATAAATACAAAATATATTTAGAATTTCGGCCAAAATAAAAATCATAATTTTTAAATTTGATACCTAAAGAATTTTCTATCCAACTTCCCTAAACCCCATTATTTACATGTTAAGATAGTCTCGTTTAGCGCTGTTTCGCATTACGCTCTACTTTGATGTAACGTATCCACCGCGTTAAACGGGGTCTTACTGTACATGTATTTCCTAATATAACAATAATTTAGAAATCGATTTATAATAAATAATAATATTATTAAATCAATTCAAGAATCTTGATTACTAATTTTCTAGACTATTATTATATTCAATAGTTAACTTTTTATATGTATAAAAAATGATGCACAATTTATTTATAAACCCCCGCCACAAAGCAGGTCCCCTCTTGTCAGAGCCTGATGGTATAAAATACACTAAATTTCTCAAAACAAAAGTAGTTATTCAATAATAATTACTAATAAATACAAAATATATTTAGAATTTCGGCCAAAATAAAAATATTTCAAATGACATTTAGTTAAAAAAATTTTATGAATTAGTAAAAAATCAATTATAACCTCATTAAGTAATCCCGAATTTCCCACAACTCTAAGAGATCTTCTTCCATCCATTCTTCACGAAACCTTTTCTCGGGAACTTTAATCGCTTGATAATCCTCATTGTTCTTATTTCTAGGCCTTCGACCACGTGACTTAATTGCACGTGACACACCGGGAATGAAATTTGGGTCAGAATCTTCCGAATCGATTTCCCCATCATCAGTGAAATAGTCCACATCCGTATATCTGGCTGAAGTCCGTTGTCTGCCACGGCGATTTACGCGGCCGCGGTTTTTCGACGGTCCTGGTACGTCCGATGCTGTCGTTGTCGTGCAGATCGTTACCAAATAAGAGCACACGTTGCAATATACATCCAAAGGCTTCCAGCCAATGATTTTACGTTCGACGATTTCCCCTGTCAGCAGTGTTTCTTTATAGATCCCTTGAGACATGTTGGCACTGTTGGGAATGCCGCAACTGAGCCAGTTGATGAGCATGTCATCCCAGCGCAGAGAGTACCATAAGATTTTCATGCATAATGCCAAGCATGACAACCCAGATGATCCAACATTCTTCAATTTCTCGTGATCTGGATCTACACAAGGTTCTGTAGCAGCCAAATCGAAATTCCTATCATCAAGATCGTCTGAATTCTGGACTCGTGAAACCTGATATCTCCACGTGGCACAAAATCCAGGTCTGGAAGTTGGATACGGCCAAAATATCTAAAGATCCCATTATATATATACAATATATCGATTTTCATATATAACTACATTATTCAGACGCTTCTTCTCCACGTCGAATCCAGGCACTTCCGTCCGACCGGCTGCTAAAATGATCGGTCGCAAATTTTCGACTTTGTATAGAAAAACGCTTCGGGCAAATTGCTTGGACTCTAACGGCCATTTATGAGGATTTCTATTGGGTAACAATCGATCGGGTTCTGGTTCGATTTTATTGGCGTTCGGTTCATTGGGACATGTTGATAATGATGGTGACGATGATAATGATTTGAAGAGTTTATATTTCTCAGATATTCCCATAGTGGCTTGTTCGATCTTGTTTTCCAATTCGGCTATTTGTTTGTCCAATTGATCCAATTGTTGATCGAGAGATACGATCTGAATGTCAATCAATGAGCAGCATTTAAAAGCCAAATATGACAAACTTCGTTGCATAGATTGTCCATTTCTTTCCGTTGGATTAATTCATCATTCGTATCGGAGGTCGGAACAATTCGGCTGTCAGTGTTGTGCGTAACTTTACTCATTGTGCGGCGGCCTTGCACTGGTGTCGACATTCGAGACGTGCCGACGATAACATTTGAATACATAGCTAAATATCAGAGATAACTTGTTTTATATTGAGGAAATTAATGTAAATTACAAGTATTATTTGACGCTTGGATGTTTTGTATGGTTGGCATTTGTTTTTGTTGCACCATTGCCGGTTCCATTGGTAATAAACGCTTATATTGCTGTTGGTTACTATTGGGAGCAGCGATTCTGATAGGTAGCTGTATACCGTTGTTTGACCCATAAATAATATTTTGCTGATTTACCACATGGCCATTGGCAATAGTAGTTGGATGACCAATTGTAGCCTGCCCCATGTTACCCATATTATTGACAAGAACAAACTGCTGACCGGTTGGATTGATTTTCCTTATTGGAACACCCTGATGGTTAACAGATGGAGTAACTAATCTCAGCAGTTGATTGTTAGCCAGCCTCACAATCTGAGTAGGTTGGTATGCTCCATTTACTTGAGGAAAGTTATAGTCAACTACCTTAAATTGGTGAGGCTGATTTAGCATCATTCGGTTTTGGTTAGCATTGTTCTGACCGATATTGAGAACACACAAATGTCTGATATTGTTCCCACTATTGATGACAATCGGTTTCATATTGACATTACTCATGTCGGTATTATCAGTATTCTGGGGTATAAATGTCAATGAATTTTGTGTCGATGCCTCAACATTTGTTGGAACATCCTCATCATCGGCACCATCATACTGATTCATAAACGGCGAGTTTTCGTTTTGATATCGCATTCGCTTTTCCCTACACAATTAAATTAATTTTTGCTCATACAGGTTCCTCAAAAGTTATATCTGATAATAATTGAAAGATCGGTAAAACCCCATTAATGATTATAATGTGATTATTTATTTAAATTCTGAATTACTTTTTCATGCTTCGGTGATTTTTATTGATTTTAAAAGTTATATGAAGTTTTCGGGTTTTTTTAGATTATTTCACCATTTTTTCATTTATAGACTTAGCGAAACTTTTGAAATTCAAGTTCATTGTTTCATCTGACTAGATTTCAAATGAAAATTAGCATGGGAAAAGGGAGCCTATGCATGACAATATCAAACAGGAAACAATTACTATTTGAGTCTTTATCAATCCACGTGACTGCTAGTAATTTAACGAATCCAAATACTAACACATCTAAGGAAACGAGTTGAAAAGAGAATGTCAAGGATCATTCACTTCACTATTTAGTTACAAAACTAAGTTGGTTGCAAAAATAAATGTAACTTTTGGAAGGACCTAGTACATAAGTACTGTCCGTCCCAGAGCAAGACGCCTGGTAGATTCGACTATAACAAATCGAGTCGGAATGCAACAATAATGCAAAATTTATCTGGTAAAATTAAAAAATAAAACCCATAATTTGGTTAGAATAAATATTTTTCTCGTTCTAATGCTTTGATCTTATTTTCAAGTTCAGTAAAACTTGCTAAAAAGCTAGCAAGCTGAAATTCGATAGAATATCAACATAAACTAATCTTTGATTGATAGTATAAATTTCAATATTACGGTATGAAATGTACAAGCTGATATATTAATTTTAAAATAGTCAGGATTTGTCTGTAGGAGGCGAGGAGAAATCGAAAAAAAGCAAGATTGCATACTGTAATGGTAGCGTGAAAACTCAAAAAATACAAACTGATAAACAATTTATTTTCGTGATCGTTGTAAACAAAAATTACTATTTATAACCGACAGGAAAACATCCTGTCAAACTAAAAATTTGTATTTATTTGTTAAAGGTCCTAGCGAGGACCTGTAGGGAAGGCGAAAAATGCACGTTAATGTAACATGCAAAACCGATATAATTAATGGCAACTTGAAGTGTTAGACAAGTCAAAATCAGTACAAATCGCCCGCATTACTTGAAAATGAACCACAGTCGTAATTGTCTGTTGAATTGTAAAAGGGTTTCCCTTTGGACTAAATAGTAAATCTTAAATTGCAATCATTGTTTCGTGGAATTTGTATATCATTAAAGTGGTGAATAAAATGATTTGTGTGAATTGTTTGATGGAAACAAAAATTTTATTTTTTGGTCATTTTTTAATTTTCTAATCAAATTTTAAAGTTCATCTACTGCGTTTCTTCCAGTATTCAGAGTTGTTAGCTGATCTAACTGTGAAATATCCGGGTGGGAATCACTGATGATGGGGAAATATTTAGATTCATTTATTACGGCAATAAAAGCGCTATGAACATTGTCAGGCACGTTGTCATTAAATGCATCGCAAACTCATGCTTTCTTTCCATTCGAAATTCATTATAAACTCAACTATACAGAAATAAAAAAATTAGACTTAAAATATAATGAAAATGGAATTGCTATGTACATGGATTATTATTTGAACAGAGGCATTACTTACCGCTTATCTGCAGTTACGATTTTACGGGTCTCGACTTTACCAGACAAAAATCAACACTTGAAATTAATTAAAAGCCAAATATTCCTGGGACCTTCAACTTTTTTATAATTGTTTTCCAATGCCAATTCAAAGATTTAAATCGAGTATGAATTAGCGAAACGAGATCACAAAGAGAAATCCTAAGGAAATTCAATAAAAATCCTGTATGTAATAAAAAGGAATTGAGTGATAAGACTAGCCTCGACATGATCCATACCGTTTATTTGATGCTTTATGGGGCCTTCGTAATAGTCACTGTTTGTTAGAACGCGTATTGTTTTAAAAGGTTGAAAAAAAGTGCAATTAATTAGGGTTACTATAGGTCATTTCAAAAAATTACTAAAGATAAGCTTTGGCAGAGATCCCCAAATTTTATTTAGTGTAAGACTCATTTGTATCGTTGAGCGCTGTTTGAACCCTTAAGCTCCTCTTGAACATAAATAAATAGTTAGAATCGCTTTATTGGTTGAGTATTATAATTGGTTAGTTGCAAATTTGTAATACAAATATCAAAATGTTCAAAGACCTTACCCTGAATTGACAAAGGACTGATCGAAACTTTGAAATTGTCTTTTCCTGTTTTGCTGTTGAGTTTTCCATTGAATGAGTTTGTTATAATTTTTAGACAAAATATCCAATTTTTCTTCCAATTGTTCCTTTTTCAATCGAATTTCATTTCGTTGATTTGTAAATTCTTGCAATTTTCTCTTCGAATCTTCCACATCGAAATCTTTTCTTGCATTCTCTAACTCAGTCAAGCGAACCCCGAGTAAATTATTGAATTTATGAGTACCATTCAAGTCCGAAATGGCACAATAGAGTTGATGATTATCGGTTATGTTGGAACTGATGTCGATAATGTCGTCATCGTCGTCATTATCATCTTCAAATGTGGTAAATTCGAAGCGAGACCTGTTTTTCATTGGCAATTTCAATAACGAATGGATTCCGAAATTCGATTCGACAATAATTTCTCTGCCGACAAATTGAGACTTGAAATAATCGCGCAATTTGAATGCATTGTAAATAATCGATACATTCAGCCAGGTCCATCCATCTCCACTGCTCCGGCGGTATTCTTCGCCTTTCGTTTTCCAAATCGTGTGCTTCAATAAGCCGGGATTTCTGGTTTTCACTAATTCCCCATCGGGTTTCACACCTTTTCTTTCCAGGGTTTTTATTCGTTTTTCTTCTTCTCTCTCGGCAGCAGTGATTCTGTCGAGATAAAGAAATCCGAGAGAATTAGTCCAGACTTTCTTTAAACTACAGGCTCGAATTGTTGACTCAAAAATCGCGACAAAATCCGCCAAGGATGCTGCATTTCGTGTTCTTTGAATGTTTATCAGCCAGTTTTTGCGTTCGGTTTTCCACGCTGGACACATGTATGAGGAGAAGATTTGAGCTTCCATGTGTTGGAGAGTTAATCTGAGACATTGTAACATGTTCAACGGCCCGCCGAGAATATCGTTGACAGGCCGTCTATTGGGAATCAATAAATTCGGCCACCCAGCTCGATTGGACGGTTGACTGACGAACCATTGGAACTCATTACATTCATTTAGTGAATATTTGTTTCCCAAAACCCGTTTCCGATCTTTGTCTTCTTGGTGTTGAATTTTCGATAATGCCTCGAATTCGGTGCTATAAAGGTTAGAATAAAACCGCCAATCGCCTTCTTCTCCCAATCGATAATAGATCACCCTCTCTTCTACCGATTCATCAATTTCACAGTTGTACATTGATGCAACCTCCTCCAATTGATTTGATCGCGTTTTAGCTGACAGTCTCACTCGTACAGTGCTCCCATCGATGTTCCTAACCAATAAACCTTCCTGGTCTTCAATAACACCAACCGGTTGACCTGACATTGTTTTAAGGTTGCATTTCTTCGACTCGTTCGATTCGATTGGTTTTTTCAGTGAAACTGCGTTTCCGAAAGCGTCAAGAGTCTCCAAGTTTTCTTCGTTATTTTTCACATTTCCCAATTGGTTTTCTTCAAAATTTTCCATTGAACTCATTGATTGGCCGTATTGTTTGAGTTCTTCTTCCAAAACATTGTATACTTTTAATTCTTTTGATATTTCTTTCATGAATTTCTGCATGCCTTTAACAGACAAAGTTTTTGTGACTTCCATCGACTTTTTCATTTCATCTTCGAGACTATCGAACACATCACACAATTCCGCTTCCCAGTCTCGGCTTAGTTGGGATCGTACCTTTTCTAAAGCGAAAGTTGTACTATAATACATGACGTTATCATAAATTGGCTCGAAATCCTTCTCTTCGTCCTTTTCGAGAATCAACTCAACCAAATTCTGGATATTATCGTTTCTCGGTTCGACAATCAACCTCCTCGCCGTGAACCAATAAGTATTTCCGAATCGATCTTGACCTAGTGGAGTTTTTTTATGTTCAACTAAAGCCTTTTCCCCGTCGAAATTGCAATCGAATAATCCAGGTATTTTGTGTTTCACGCAAATCGGACAATTCCATGTAGTTGTTGGGACCGATGTTAATTGTGGTGTTAAACAATCCAAATGATAAACAGCTGAACATGAATCACAGCATAACACTTCTCCACTTGTGTGACAAACTCGGCAGAAATCTTCATGAGTGATCAAATTTTCTCTAGCCATTTCATTTCTGACACTTGTTCCGAGAACGAATAAATCCAGCAAGAATGTCAAAACGCTGATCCTATCGTAAACATTGACGAAAGGATATGCATCTGATATATGAACTTTCTGAGATTTATAATCGATAGATTTTACATACATCCTCAGCAATTCAGACCAGGTCATAGAATCAATAAGGTGAAAGGCGAGATTGATACCGTCTTTTTGATCGATTGGACACAAAGATGTGTTCGATATTTCATCTTCTCTGAGTAATAATTTCAAAATAGATATGTGTAATTCTGATAATAGATTTGAATTTTCATTCGTTACCATTGCTGTCAAGAAATCTTCAATTTTGAATGGGGAAATTCGAAGGATTTTATAATATTGAATAACAGTTTCATAAATACTCATCAATTGCAATACAGAATCTCTTGGGCATTTTAAATCATTGGATGAAGGAGGAAGATTAATTTTAGGTTTCGATGGATCATTAATATGAAGAGAATTATCTCTTTCGGCGATAATATAATTATAGAGATCTGAATTATTTAAATCAAAAGTTTTCATTGTTCCAATATATATTTCCTCTTCTTCTTCCTCTAATTCTTCTGGGGGATCGACACTTTCAGCAATAAGAGGTTCAACGACTTCGGCAGTACTTCCATAAACTTCACTTGCTTCTTCTAATCGTCTAAAATATTCATCATCACTTAATTCATTTTCAAGGCCCAAATTTTCATCGTCAATATCTGAAGACCAAGGATTTTGAATTTTTTTACGTTTAGGTCGACCACGTTTTTTCCTTGATGATTTGGGTGTTGTTTTTGGTATTTTCGGTTTAGGAGTAACTTAATATTGAGAACGTTAAATACAAATTTAAAAATTATTCTAAATGATTTAATTAAAAAAAAACATACTTTTAATAGATTTAGTTTTAGGTGTCTTTTTTATTTTAGGTTTAGACTCTTCTATATCCCAATTTTCTAATTCATTAGGTGAAACAAAAACTATATTTGTGTTCTTTTTATGAATTTTATCTCTCAATGGCGTACTGTCATTTTTAACGTCTGTTGAGACACTATTTGAATCTTCTGTGGAATCGATATTTTCATCATTTGATTCCATTTGATAATCCCGCAATTAAATAAATTTACTACTTCAAGGTCACTATATATAGGTATTCAATGCAATGGCTGCCTTTGAATAGATTTATTACAATTAAGAAAATCGTAAATTAAAACAAACTTTAAAAATTTTAACTACATGGATTTATTCAATAAATAAATTTTTGAAGCTTACGCAATCGAAAACTGTACCAAAATATTGTGGACGTATTGAGATCTATGGTTAATTCAGAAAAGTGGATAATGAATAAAAATAAAATATGTATTTAATTAAATATATTAATAAGTAGTTTTTTTTATTAATTTTCTTTTTCAAACTAATTTTGGAGATACAGAAACATTTCTAAAAAATTTAATCTAGTTAAATATTCAAAATTTAAGAAATAAGACACTAATTGCAAATGTTAATTAGAGCGACAATTTAATATTTTTAAGTCAAGGAAAAAAGTTGTCGAATTTCTAGTCTATGGCATTGAACTTGTCTGGTGATTTCTGAATTCACAATACGTTAAATTTAGCCAACTAATTCCAATTGTTTACTGCGACTCCATATTCTTTATTTTACCAATTAGACTCTTGTTGGGCCAAGACACGATTTTGTTTTAATGAATTGGTAACAGCATGCAAATACAACACGTATATTTAAATCCAGACCCATAAAACATCAATTAACCATGCTAAAATAAGAGAAAGAAACTATTAAAATATAAAATCGAAAAACCTAAAAATAAACTAAAATAATAACAGAGTGCAACAAGATCCACACTAAATTAACATAAAAATAACATGAAAACATGAAAATTTGACCGAAATTTGACAATTTACTAAAAAACCGAAAGTCCAAGAAAGTTGGAACTAAAATTAAATCATTTGAATTGGAAACAATTCAATTAAAAAGTTAAAAAATAAAAATGTCAAATTATAGCACAAAAATAATAAAATTATGATTAGAATATACCAGAAAATCACAAGGTCAAATTTTGTTTTACCACATCAAATTTAACACGCAAGATTAGTGTCGTACAATAGGTATCTATACCGATTCATTTTCACAGAAAATCAATCAATTTCTTTAACTAGAACTCAAAAACTCGTCTTATCAGTTAATCAGTTGGAATCAGAACACTTGTAATGTGAGTGGAGAAATGTTCGAAAACTTTCTCCACGTCGCGTCCAGACAACCTCACATGAGCTCTGTTTGGGCTTCGGCGTGGGTAAGGTTTGTATTGATATATTAGGAATGCGGTATATGGTTTGATGATATATTATATATGCCAATTTCAAATAAAAGTTTTAATCATGAGAGTTCTATGTCGAAATTTTTCCGGCCCACAGCCGACACATCACCACAAGACAATAAAATATGCACACGCCAACCAAACTGTGTAAGTGCGGTGTAAGTCCGCTAATAGTTTGTGCCCGTGAAGGCTACGGCGTGAGAACGCAGTAGGTGGAACGTCAATATTACCCATCTATAAGGGAAATTGGAAGGTGGGGATGTAGTCTTTTGGCTGCCCTTCCGCAATCCATTTCCCGAAAATTCGACCTAACTTTGCAAATGACAAACGGCTCAAAATCTCGACACCGATTAGCCCAGTGGGCACTCGTAATTTTCTAATATCGACACAAATGGTCTTAAGGTCAAATAAAGGGGGTAACTGGTATCGGCGCTGCAAATCGTTGCTATGATCACGACTAATAAACGAGCGTTGAAATCAGTAAAAGTAAAATAATTAACTAATACCAACCGGATTAGATTGTCAGAAAGAGTAATATTGTATATAAATCTACGCCGTGATGACCATGATTAGCAAAAGTACTAAAATAAAAAAAAGGTAATAATAAACTGATGAAAAGTACTAATATCACGAGATGTAATGATAAATCGGCTTCATCAGAATTTGGCTATCATAAGAAGTAACAATAGAAAATTTAATCACTGTGGGTAATCTCTGACTCCCAAACGAGCGCGAATATTTACAAACGCGATAAATAATGTAATAGGAATTTAACTATTAAAGAAATTAACCATAGATGTAAACTTAGCAACTATAATAAGCCGCGGATTTAAGAATGAGTATAAAATTTGCAACCGGTAGGAATCGAAGGTCTGTAATAATTGTTAACTCAAGTGCCAAAATGAAACTCATAATAAAGCGGTAAAATTAATAAAATGATAAATAGTTACGATAAGACGAAGTTAAAAAAACTTAATATTAAATCAGATATGAAAATCCAATTGCTCCCATGGAAATTTAACGTCCGAGCATGATAGGAGAGATTTAGAGAAAATGAGACCCAAAAATGATAGGAAATTTCATCATTAGCGATAATAACGTTGACTTCCGAAGTTCTCTCAGGAAAGACCAGTATTAGTGATAGGGTAAATTGCAGAACCCAACACATACGATGCGTCCAACACTTCATGTCGCCGTATTATTAACCCAACACTAGGAACTGCCAAACAATTAGAATAATAGACGCCCAATAATACCAGATGTAAATTAAACACAATAGTTCTGAGTAAGACATTTGGGATAAGCATGACGATAGGATAAATCTACCACTGTGAAAATTGTATAGGTTGCTACCGGAATCGATGCCATCATTAACATAGGATTGTGATCAAGGAAGCCGCTTTTTCGGGGATAGGAAATCCCATGCCGGAATTATGAGCTTATCCAATTTGTAATTAAATACTAGAAGGCTGTATGGCCGCTGTGTAACTTGACGCTTCATCTTTAGGGTAACCACGGAGGAAACCCATCCACGACGGATCACGGAAAGTTAAGCCTACGAGATAGTGTAATTTCAAAGAGAATAAATAATTATCATACTCATCAAACTTTACCGACCACCGGAGCAATAAATCCCAGAAAAATTCAGAGCAAATACAGTCAAATGGGCAATAATGGGAGTTCTGAAATTGAGGACGCCATAAATGAAAATGTCAAAACCAAAAATATTACACCAAGCGAAGTTGAGATAAATCACCTATAATATAAAACAAAAATCAATAAATTTATAGCATATAAACACACCAACTCACCTTGAGGTTGCTTGTAAAATCGTCAATGAGACAAACCCTAAACTATAGAGACACAAAAAGTGAGAGAGAAATAAAATAATGCACATTAGCACAACCTATAATAAAACATGCATGCTAACTTTTAACATGTAGCCATCCGAAGTTGAAAAATCCCTATAATAAATTAATTTAGACATTTTTGAGATATTTTTAGAAAAAAAAATGGCGTAAAAAATTTTAAAATTTAATGTTGAGGAAACTTATCCTAATTTTTATAAAAATGATGAAATTTCTTCGTAAGATTTATTTGAAAATTGAAATTAATTTAACATTTCCATAGGCTTTACGAAGTTGCTAGGCCCTCAACAACACCTGAGACTCTAACAAAAAAGCATACACTGTAAATTTTATTTATAAATTATAAAAAATTATTCTTCTTATAGAATTTCGGAAATCGATAAAATTAGAATTATCAATGCCATGGAAAATGGTGAAGACTATTTTCATTTTGGAAAATTATTAGGAATATCCAGAAATTCCATCAAAACAATAATATACAAATACCGGAAATTTGGGAAATTGTCACAAGGCAAGATTGGTGGCAGTAAATCTAAAATTTCTGAAGAATATGGCAATAAACTACTTGATTTTGTAGAGAAAAATGTTTATGCTTCATTAGAGGAAATGAAGAACTTCTTAATTTCCGAAAGTTTAAGTGTTTCCACAAACACTATTTCCCGTTTTCTTGGAAATCACCTCATAACCACCAAGCAAATAAGACCATCGGTCGCTGAAAGAAATTCAGATCGCGTCTTGGATCTCAGAATGGAATACACGACGCGATATTTAGAAGAAACTGGATGGATTCTCAATTAATATATATTGATGAATGCGTCAATTCATGGTGGTGCAATATCTCTAAATAATGTTATTGAACATTTACCACCATATAGTCCTTTTCTGAACCCAATTGAAAGTGTGTTCAGTAAAATCAAATTCAATATTCGGAAATCTATATCAAGAGCAGATGGATTCAGTTCCGTGAATTTCCAATTCAGATTCGATTTTCTGAAGGACGCACTGGATAACGAGCTGGTGAAAGAAGACTACAGTGATTTAACTAATTACTTTGTGCATATTAGGAGATTTTTTCCGAAATGTATAAAAAAATACATATTTTTGTAGATTAGTTATTGTTACTTACTTGATTTCCTAAATATTATTTATAGTAATATATATGAAATAGTGGATCAAAGTTATATTTAAGAGCTTGAATTATGATCATATTTCCTTATGAAATCATAATTCAACTCTTAAAATTTAACTTTAAGTTATATAACTATGTAAAAAAAACTTACTTAGCATCCATTTAAAAAATGGCTGAAATTCATTCACTAAATAAATTCCGCCAAGTTGATTTATGTATGAACTTGAATTATACTGGAATTTATCTCAGTGGGTCTTGGTGTACCACGCATACAATTGAATCGGGGTAGGAAAATTGGTAGAGTATTTCGATCGATCAAATCAGTAATTGCACAACCGGCCTAATTGACATTTAGAATTATGCAACAGCACACTGGCTAGACGGCCAGAGAAATATTAATAGTGCCACGACTAAAGATAATAAGGAAAGAATTGACACCAGTCAATAGGAAATACTCTAGTTTACAGAAAATTAAATAAATTCGACATTGAAAATCAAAGTGCAACAAGATCCGCACGAAATAAACATAAACATAACATGAAAACCTAGCAATTTGACCGAAAATTTGACAATTTAACAAAAATGCGAAATTTCATGAAAATGAAATAAAAATCAAATAATTTGAATTAGAAATAATTCAATTAAAAATGCAAAAGAAAAAATTGTCAAATAAAATTTCAAAATAATAAAATTAAAGATTAGAATATATCAGAAAATCACAAGGTCAAATTTTGTTTTACTAAATCAAAAAGAACACGCAAGGTTAGGGTCGTACAATAGGTATATATACCGATTAATTTTTACACAATTTTAATCGTTAAATCAGTTTTTGAAACTTGATAATTATTCTTAGTTTTGTTACGAAGTGAGTGAGAGTTTTGTTATATTCAACCGATCAGATTAACTAACCAGATAAGGGAAATTACCATAAATCTAGATCCAAAAGATAGTCCAAATGGGGGATTAACATCAATAATCTGCATGAGAATGCTAACTGAGTCCATTTAGTTGTTAGAATAATTTCCATACTATACAATAACCATCACATAGCTTCTGTCCTGAGTCTAGAACCCAGTTGATCTAGCGCAAGAACCCCAAAATTCGAAGTCAGGGAAACCTAATAAGAAAATAAGTTAATAAACGAGTAGTCGAAAACCCCATATTAACTTCAACTAAACCATTTTTATTTCCACAACCATACAAATCTTCATACAAGTCCCCTTTTCAGAATCGGCTCAATCTTAACTGGCAATGCTACGGCACAGGCATTTAGAACCCGATGGATTTCTTCCACTAATAAATAACAAAATTTTCGCCTAAAAACTTAGTTGATAAAAATTTTATTCATAATTTAATACCTGATAAGATTCTTTAACAAATAACTAACCAAAAATTCCGTCTAAAAACGAAAAAGGGGAGGAACCTTAATTAATAATATTATCAAATTAAAACTAAAAAACCTGATCGAAATCTTACAAAAATCCAACGAATAAATAACTAAAATCTCGTTTAAATATTGACTATTAATAATGAAAAGATAAAATCCCAAAACCTGATAAAGTTTGTCCTCAATAGAATCAGCAAGCAATTCCCAAAAATCCCTAAAAACTAGATCGATATTAATTAATCAAAGATATAATTAGACTCTATTTATAAATGAAAATTGCAAATAAACATTGTAAATGAATTAAAATACCTACCAGACATTAAACTGTGACATTTAGAAAAATCGATATAGTCTATCCCTTACACATGGTTTGATGCGAGGGAAATTGCGAACACACCCATCGTACAGGCTGATTCCACATAGGGTGCTGATAGGTAAACACCTTCTTATTCTTCCTTTGGACATCCCGACTTATATAATAGATACCAATAGATCAAGACGAACCAATAAATTTTGGAAATAATTAAAATGCATCGCGATTCGAACCCAGTAACCGAAGGTATAACGACCGGGATTCCGGACGGTAACTTAATTTCAAATACAAGAGTCCGGCCGTCAAGTAAATTTTCAATTTTTTTTGCAAATAAACTTTGATTTTAATTTTAATTTTGTATTCATTTACTTAATGATGCGTTAGCAGTAAATAGTTACAATCTACATTAACCCCTACCGTGAATAATTTCAACTACCTTTAAAGAAGTTACCCGAGTACGTTAATTTTTGTAGTTTTTCTTTTGTTCAATTGTATATTATCATTAAAATGTTTTATTTAGCTAGATAATGACTTTGATGTTACTATGATTAATTAAGGATTAAGAAAGCATCCAGACTCGCAATTCGATAAGTGTTGGGCTCATGAAAATAAGGTACGCGAATTCAACTAATTAGTTAACTAAGCATCAACCAGTCAAGAACGTCAGGCAGTATCTAAACAACATCAGGTCCTTTTATTACAGATTATCTGATTTTATTACTTTTATGATTTTCAATTTAATCTAAATGAATTCTTGGGTATCTTAAATACTTAACATTGTTTTACATTTATAAGATAATTAAATTACGAAATTTCTGGTTTGGAATTTTAATTTTTGCTTTTGAAGATAATGTCAATATTATTGAAGCAATCCCCTAGTTAAGATAATTGGAATTCTGTGTTGACAAGTCTAGCTTGTCCCCCCTTTTTTTTTGATCTACTTCATTTATACAATTTTTTTTCTTTTCTATGATAATTAATCTTAAAAATTTGAAAATAAAAGCCCTTCTCCAAACAAGAGTGTACGATTTGTTAAAAATCATTTTTTCTTACATAGAATTCATCAAACTAACGCCGATGATTAAAAATACAAGGCATAAGGGATTTCGGGCGGGAAACCCAATATTTGTTAACCGTAGGATGGGAATGATCAATTTAATTAAATCTTGTTCAGAAGGATCCGGAGCCCTTGTTTATGTCCCCACGCAAGTTGCCGACCAATGGCGGCAAGCTTGGCAGCGAGTATGGCAGTACAAATACGGCTCCATGCCTCAACCAAGAGGACCTAAACGAGACGCTTCCCAAGCACCGGAGAGAGATGAGCTACCGTACACATCGGTAAAACAAAGATGCGGCGATCCCCGGCCCAGGAAATATACGCGCAGGCTCGGTCCCTCCTCTCTCGACTCGAGGATGACCAGAGTCATCTCAACATACAAATAGCCAGGGCCAGGCTTTATCTTCAGAACGTGGAAAAAGACATCGCGGCCGGTATGATCGCTGATACTGAGGATTATACGCCGCCACATAGCCCGACGATGGGACGCGTTGACAACAGCCTAAAATTTCGCGGAGACGCTTCTTCAATGCCCCGGGCCAGCCGTATCCGGAACACGACGCGGCCGGTATTCGTCTATCAGGAGCGCTTTGATGCCCCATGGGCCTCAGCAGAACACCAATAAACTGACTACGATGATGCATGTTAAATAAATGATTTACTACCAGCCAAAACTGTTTTTTTCTTTTCTAAAAACTTTACAAAATAATTATTTGTTTGATGAAATTTAACCATTTAAGGCTTGTATTCAAAAAAAAAAGAAAAAAATTAATTTTCCTTATTATAGAAATGGAACCCTGCAAATATTACAGACGGAACTAACGCACACGCGAAAGACTAATAAAAGCTTTTACGACCAAATCGTCCAGCTGTCCTGCGAGATTCAGTAGACAAAGGCCACATGGGTGGACCCAAAGAAGGCCAGGTTAACGTATCAAAGGCTTACGGCAGCCCAAAAGGGATGGGCAGACGAAAAGCAATTAAATCAGAGCCTCAAAACGCAAATAAGGGGACTGGAAGTTGCAATATCTGCCTGCCAAGAAGGGACAGCTGTAACTTACCCCCTCGTCGTTGCTCCTGCCCAATTAGCCTATCGAGAGGCGGTAGCAACTCCAAAAACGACACCAACAACGCACAGTTATCGTCCTGGACGAAAGGAGCGGGCAAAATGCCGAGCCACTCGAACATTGGAAAATCCGTAACCAGCACACTAAAATGCACCCTTACGACATGTAGTCACTGGTTTTAATTTAATATATAATTGTCGAATTTTTTTTGTTTTATGATGAACTCAAACGATAAAATCTACGACACAAAGGGGACCTAATAATCTAAAGCGAGCACAAGTCTTCTAACGACAGCTCGTTGAACCCAGAGATCGTTCGGGCAATTACAGCATTAGTAATAACGCTCACTTTTTGCGGACGATCTACCCACTCGAACACAGTTCCAACGTTGCTTAGCAACGGGTGCCGAGTGGCAGCAAAGAAATATTTATATGGCGTTACCCGGGTAACCACAGTAAGATTAAAACAAACAATAGTACCCAGTAACCCACCACTAGTGATCTTCTCAATAAGACTTGTAATGCCTAGATCTAGTCAGTGTAAATATTAAATAGTGGAAAATTTTATTCTACGTGACGAAAAAGACAAACGCACCTATATGAGACGAGAATAGGCAAAAGCGCACACGGACCTTCTAACGGTAGTGCGTTGAACCCACCTTGAGGTCGAGCTAGAGTAGTTCTTTCGTAGCGCTTACCTTTGGAGACCTCAAAACCAATGGTTGCATTTCCAACATTGCTTAGCGACAGGTAACCATTGGGAGCAAAGAAAAGTTGTATTGGGGTCAAGGGCTCACAGACCACTAACCCCACACTCTTATGGATGTTCTGATTTTATGATCTAGATGGCTATTATTTAGATGCACACATGGTGGGTTGCGGTGACTTTGACCTTGTGTGGGGTCAGTAGTGGTTATGACTTTGACCCAGTCATACAATACTATACGACTGCCACTGGTTACCCGTCACTAAGCGACGTTGGTAATGTAACCAGTGGCTCTGTGACCGTCAAAGATGAGCTTTGTTTCCAAAAGTGCTAAGACCCTGTCTACAGCTGGTTCAGCGAGCTACCGATGGAAGGTATGTGCTCGTCTTGCTTATTTAGGTCCCTTACTTTTCATGCTTTACTTACGCAATTTTTAGGTTATGTTTCGTATAGATTCTTTTCATTAACATAGCGTTTAACTTATAAAATAACCAAGTTAAAATAGAATACTTTTATTTCTAACACAATACACTTTTAGTCTCGGCATAAAACCTAATCACATATCATGTAATTTACTCCTTGTTCTGTTTCTGCAGCTTCCTGCGTTCCCGTTTGGCTCGTCCCGGTCTCGTACGTGGCTTTGGTTGGCCTAGCTGTTTCACTGGATCTGCCTGGTTCTGATAGGTGATTTGTGCCAGGACAAATACCAGAGTATAAGTGACTGCACTTCCCTCCTGGCTTGCCTCTACAGCTACCTCCAATCCTTGGATTTGTATCTTTTGGGGCCTGATTTAAGGCCTTCTCCTCTTGCCAGCCCTTCTGAGCGGCATCTATTATCTGATACAGCCATTTCACTCGGGACGGCTCTACCCAAGTGGCCTTGATCCGCTGGAGTTCGCGGCTGAGTTGAATGCATTGTTGGTACAAGCTGCCGTTCACTCGACGAAGCTTCTTCAACTCCGATACAATTCCCTGGATGGCGTACATAGCTGAATTATATCAGTAATATTAATACATAACGTTAATATACAATAAATATTACACGTTTTACTCTACCTAAACGCTACGACTTATTACTTCTTCGTAAGTTAATATTATGGTAAAACTTTCTCACTAACCGAATTCTGTACAATTAAGTCAAATCAACACTTAGGAAATACATTTATTTCAGTTAATTACAATTTTAGTCCATACGCAGTTTTTCACGTGACAGACGCCTTTGAGAGTAGGCGTGCTCCTCCGTCCCTCTGTCTTTCAGTATATCTCTTATGTCCGGCTGCCGGATCTTCTAGGTTATAAGCTACCCCGTAACTTGGTAGGTAGCCGTCCAAACTCTGGATGCGCCCACTGGCGATATTCATGTTGATTCTTGCCAATCGCATGCGCTGTTGATTGGCAAGGCATCGGTACCTTCGTTCCAGTTGTTCTAGTTTATGGAGTAATCCTTCAGCCTCTTGTCAAATTTCTCGAGCTGGGTTCTTCCCTGGCTCTCGCTTGATCACCAGGCTCGGTAAATCGTAGCTGTCTGGATTTCGATTCGGCCATTCGGGGGTACCATATGTGGAAATGGTATATCCCCGATCCCAGAGAGCCTGGCGATAGCGTCCCGCAAATCTGCTTGGGACCGTCAATGTCATCCGCTCGACGTCTCTCCATTGACTGTTAGGGCTGCCTAGTATCATCGATAATTAACTCTTTTATTTACATCTCAGCGTTAGGTTATCAATCAGTGTTCGTTATATTTTCATTAATTAAACTGTTTATGGAATTCTACCAAGCTACCTCAATGCAATTAATGTAATTTACCGTCTATATCGGAGGTTTATTTCCTGCATTCCGAAAATCGGCTTATTGTGCTGTTGGATACCCCAATTCAAACGGTGACATTTAAACATTTATCGGTCCACTATTCTGAAAATCAACTACTCGGCTCCTAATATGGATATTTAAGTGGAATAATCGTATCGCTGAATCAATGGTTTTGATATATTAGTTAGCAGATCTATTATTGTATCCACCAATTTATGGTAACACCTTCAACTTATAGTATTAACCTTTGTAATCCATTATTATACAATTAAATAGATAATATCAATACAAAAATATATTAATTAGAGGTATATAACTGAGCTTAGCTATTAACTTCTACGGCTAATATTTGCGTTATATACTTATACGATTTAACAAAGAAAATCATTTAGAAAAAACACAATAATTCAAAAATTATATTACGGCATTTAATTTCTTTTCTAAAAATGCTAATATTTACTTTACATAATTATATAAATAACTTCAATAAAAAATGTATTAATTAAAATAAAATTCAAACAACAAAAAAATTGTAAATGATTGTTTTTACCTGCCGAACGATGTTCGGAGCAGTATCCCTCTCGGCAGAGGTCTGGTTGGTAATGTATTGGCCAGCCAGGGTCTTTGTCTGCCCTTGAGTTGTCATATCCTTATTGGGGAACAGCTTGATCTTTTCTGGTTGTTGTACTTCATGTAAATTAATATCCTGTCTTTTTCTCATCGGCTTATGCATATTTTCTCGGAAAAATAACAAAATAATGGCGCTCTTCGTTAGCTGCCACGTATTCATATCGGCTACCGATTCTCATCCCACGCGAACGGGTGAGAACTCGTAGTAGTGGTGGCATTCATTCATTGGTTGGAATTTTTCATTTTCTGCTATCGATTTTCTGAGATTATTTTCTCATGTCGATTTCACCAATACTTTTAACGTTCGAGCCCGACGTACCTCACGGCGAGGTCTCTCACGGGCACGAGCTATTGACGGATGAACCGCACTTACACCGCTCGATAGGGATGTATTGATTTTAATGACTTGATGGTGTGTGGCTGTGGGCCGGAAAAATTTCGACAAAAATCAAATTCATAATTTCGTAATATATAATTGTTCATAATAACATTTCATACAGATTCATCCTTCATATGGCATATTCAAATCGTTCATGCTCACTTTGATAGTTTTCCCCAAATTCCGATTTGTCCGTTTTAGAGTACTACTTTAAAATTCAATACTGATTTGTTAGTAAATCTCTCACAAGTAGTGATTATGAAGGTAAAGCGCTTAAGTGCGTAAGTGGTTAGTGATTATTCAGTTCAGCGAATAAATGATTAAAATTTTGTGAAAATGGATTGGTATTTATACCTATTCTGCGACCCTAACCTTCGTGTTAAATTTGATGCGATAAAACAAAATTTGACCTTGATATTATTTGTCTAATCTAATTCTGATTTTTATTATTTTCTGGATTTAACTTGACAATTTATTCATTAGCTTTTTATTTAAATTATTTATTACTAGAATTATTTTATTTTAATTCAACTTTTTTCATTAATTCTTTGCTTTTACGTAAATTGTCAACTTTCGGTCAAATTTTATGTTATTATGTAGTTTCGTGCGGATCTTGATGCATTTGTTATTATTTTAATTTAATTTTATGTTTTTTGATTTTATATTTTTAATTATGTCTTTCTCGCATTTTAAGGTTGTTATTTGATATTTATGGGTCTGATTTTAAATCTGCATGTTGTGTTTCCGTGCTATTTCCAATCCATTCAAACAAAACTTAGTGTTAGCCCAACATTACCATTATTATGGCTATTTATAAAGTTACATTGAATTTAAATGAAAATATCAAAGATTAATAAAATCACCGTCATAAAATTTATTTGAAAAACTTAAAATGTTCCGGCTTCATAAAATTTCCATTTTGGCGAGGATTTGTTTGAGGTTGGATCTTGAGATTCTATAATGAAAAGATAAAATAAATTGAATTAAATGAATAAATAAACGTAGTGGGTAATGTCTGTGCCTGTGAAGATCGTCCGGATGGGTTTGTTTTCTCGGGTAAATCTAAAATACAGAAAAAATTAAATAAAAAGTATCTAAAAATCGATCCTTACTTTATTATAGGAATTGAGCATCCTATAATAAGTTGCCATGTCAATAAATGGCAAACGAAAAAATCCGAAACTAGTATATATTGAAATATCTCCTAAATTCTTGAGTTTTAAGGGTTATGATGAGAACCCGTACTATAAAATATAGAATTCTTATATATACTAATGATAATTATAATATATGAATAAAAATTTTATACTTTACTATATAGTTAATAAAATTAATTAATCCTATTTTAGAGACTAAAAACTTAACATTTAAGGGATCATGGTATTTTTCCTTTAGGAACATTGGGAACAAATCTTTAAATTCTTTGAAATCCGGACTAATAATAATAATATTATTATTATTATTATTATTATTATACCTATAATTATTATAAGAATTATTATTATTATTATTAATATTATTATTATGAATACAATTATTATCATTCCTATTATAACTTTAGAAGTATTATTAAAAAAATTTACGGGTAAATTTTGTTGTCCCTATTAAAAATAAATTGCACTGTTATTATTATACTATTATTATTATTATTATTATTATTATTATTATTATTATTATTATTATTATTATTAATTTGGGATTTTTATTTTTATTGTGATTAATATTGCAGCTAATTATTTTATTAAAGATGTCGATTACTAGTGATATCATAATGATGATCTATTTATTATTACAGTAATTATTAACCTTATTGTTGTGGTCTTCAGCCTTGTTTTGTCTACTAGGATTATGAGGTAACCCTGGGTGTCCCAACAGTGTTCCTACTGCGTTGGCCGGTGTCACGTTTACGAGCACTGTTGTAGATACCTTCCCCAAAAAGATAAGGCGGATAAAAACTGTACGTCCTCATCCCTTCCTTCATCCAGATAGTATAATTAGACCCCTGAAAAGAATGCTTCCATAAAGTCATATAAACAAATTCAGAAATCCATTTTATAAAAATTAATCGTAATCAAATATTGATAGAGATAGGACTTATCTATTCGTTATTTATTTTAGTTGAATCCAACAGACATATGATCGAGAAGTTTTGCAAGGACATTGCTCAATATCATCACGAAGCGATGGTTCAAAATCAAAGAGCTGAAGCTCTGGTGCGCAGAAGCAGGCACCTGAAACAGATATGGCTCCGACCCAAAGGAGTAGTCAAATTTAGAGCTGAGGTAGAAGCTCTGAAGATTAAATTGACGCAGAAAGATGAGGCTTTGAGACAAGCCAAACAGAAGATTCAAGAACAGGAGAAGGAAATTAGGGATTTGAAGTTGAAAGACGAGATTCGAACCGGACTCGTCCAAAGCGGTACTATACTACCGGCCGAGCAAGAGGCGATAGTCATCCACAATGTCACGGGCAAGGATATTGGAGTGAAGATACTCACTCCGGGAACCTCACGCCAGCCAGAGGAAGTGCCGAAAAGAAACCGAAAGAGAAATCGACCTGGCAATAAAGAGCGTGAGAGATTGTTTAAATTGCACAAGGCTCGAATGGTGGGCCATATACTGAATGCAAACGGGTTTTGAATGCCCATTTTAACAGATACTGTGATAATTGTGTCAATGTTTTACTTAACTTGAATTGTTAATAATAATATTATTTGCGTTTAATTTTGATTTGGTAATTAAATGATTTTTTTTAAACAGTTAAACATTAAAAGTTTAAAAATAGTTAAATAGTTGAGACGGGGACCATTGAAATCAGAGCATGATGTCTTCTACGACAGTTCGTGAACCCAACTGAATATTAGGGCATTGGCAGTCTTTGAAAAGAGGCTCACCCTTTGCTAATATTCAACCCACTTGCACATAGTACCAACTTCAATTTTTGGCGGGTGGCTAGCGGTTAAACTTCTTATGCAGACGCTGGGTGGGAAGTAGTTAACCCTTAGGCTGTATCAACATTATTTATTACCCATCAGTGCTCAGCATAATTCTAATAAAATATTTTGGTTTAAAAATATTTCCTTGCTCTTCAAACATAGTCTTGTATCTCATCATCTTTCATATCTACAATTTTTCAATTAACTTCGCATTCTTTGGCTCCAGCAATCAAAAGTTCGCTCAAGACATCAATTCATATTTGAAGGTTGCAATTTTCAATTCCAATTCAGTTGGAGATTCCTTATTGTGAATTGTAGCAGACATCAAATTATATTTTAACATATAAGTAATATTCAGAATCCAAATTATTTTTATTAAGTTTTATTTTAAATCTAAACTATTTACAATCATTTTCTAAACACATTTTTTAAACCGAATTAATTACATTTATTTTTGTAACAAGTCTTATTTTTAAAAACAATCACGATTTACATACTAAGAATTAGATTCTTCATCATTTAATAGCTGAGATAAATCACTTTTAAGAGCTTCACAAGAATCTTGATAATTTGATGATTTTTTTTAAATTTGGGTGAAAATTCTAGTTCTTCCTTCTGGCCATCGCTAATAAAATCATGTTTCCCAATCAGCTGTATAGTTTTCTGTACTTTTAAAACCGTCTATACTATTTTGATGATTTTATATAAATTATCTTTCCTACGTATTTTATCTATCGTGCGTATAAATTGCATAAGACCTTGACACTTTAGGAGTTGATTTGCGATAGATATTTTATATCGGATGAGTTTTGGTCGTTAATTAGTTCACCACAATGTTTTTCTAAATTTATTTTATTATTATTTTTAGGTCATTATTCTTTTTGACCAGTAAAATTTTGTTTCTTGATTGCCGCTTCCGCCTATGTTTTTTCTAAATCTTATTTTGCAAGGTTTTGGTAGTTTTATATATTGCATATGTTCCTGTCTGCTGCTGTAGGCTTTCTTTAGATTTTAGTAATTTTGTTTTTGTTGGGCCAAAACACAGACGACCTTGAAAAAATGTTTAAATGAATCGGTAACATACAAGCAAACATAACATGCTGATTTAAACTTAAACCTATTAAAACACCAATTAACCCTACCAAAGTGCGAGAAAGAGAACAATTAAATATAAAATTATAAAACACAAAAATAAATTAAAATAATAACAAAGTGCAACAAAATCCGCACGAAATCAACATAAACATAACATGAAAACCTAGCAATTTGACCGAAAATTTGACAATTTAACAAAAATGCGAAATTTCATGAAAATGAAATAAAAATCAAATAATTTGAATTAGAAATAATTCAATTAAAAATGCAAAAAAAATTGTCAAATAAAATTTCAAAATAATAAAATTAAAGATTAGAATATACCAGAAAATCAAAAGGTCAAATTTTGTTTTACTAAACCAAAAAGAACACGCAAGGTTAGGGTCGTGCAATAGGTATATATACCGATTCATTTTTACACAATTTTAATCGGTTTTTAACCAGAATCAGCTTTTCGAATCTGAAACTCAGTTTTACTTGAAACCAGTTTACCAGTAAAGATCTCTAATTTGATGTGAGTGAGATTGTTCGATACTCTCTCCACGTCGTGTCCTCGCAACCTCGAATGAGCTCTGCTTGGATTTCGGCGTAGGGAAGAGGAAGTTATGATATGCTATGCGTGAATTTTATGATACCATCATGATGTACTATAATGCCAAATATATATTCCTACAAATGAATAAAATTTTTCCATCAATGCTTTACATTTTCAGGCCCACAGCCAAAACATACTGCAAGTTAATAGAATCCAACACATGATCGTAATCGTGTAAGTGCGTGTATTATCGCCAACGATTCGTGCCCGTGAAGGCTCCGGGGTGAGAACGCAGGAGCTGAAACGTCAATATCAATCCGTATAGGGGAAAAAGGTGAAGGGAAATAGCCTTTTGGCTGTTTCTCCGTCGCTTATTTCTCATAAACTCGACCTAAACTTACTTCTCACATACGGCTAAAATTCAAACATCGAGTAGTCCAGTGGGCACTCAATAACTATAATATGAACACAATGCGCCTAGGATCAAAATGAAGGACGGTGACGAGAATTTTAAATGAATAAAATCGTTTCTATGATAAAAATCTCACTAAATGTCGCTAAGATCTTATTAATCGACTGAATTAATAACAAGAGTTTTGCGAATGGCTACTAACTAAAATACCAAGTTCCAAATAATGAATTTACTAGAGGTCATAAAATTAAAGGTTATTTTACTAAAAATTGCGATTGGAACCTAGTGTTTTGACTAAAGCGTAAAGATTTACTTTGCCATGGAACTATAAACAAAATTAACTTCCAAAGTGTCGAATCTGTAAATGTAAAGATTTTTGCTAAGACCCCAAGAGTATGGAAATAATATTTAATAAATTGAAATCTCAACACCCGAATAAATGCGATTAGTAACATCAAAATATAAAAAATAGTACCAATACGAAGTGATTAAAATATTGGACGAGTAAAATTTACCCCGACGTAACAATTGTTTAAACAAATACGGAAGTTATAATCACTCAGGAAATCCAATTGCCCATTTATAGTTGAGCTAAGACCCAATTCACCGCCCATATATTATACAGAAGTACGCGAATGGCACCCAAATATTTTTTTACGTAAATAATCATCCAAGATTAAATTACTAGCCAAACCGATTCGTTGAGTGCACGAGCTATATTATTATGACGTAGGAGTACCTTACTAATTGTTCTATCAACAACATTGACAACTTACCCACACAAAACTCTACTAAGACCAATTCAAAAAGTAAAACCCAAAATAATAACAACACTGACAAAATAATCTTTTAATTTAACGGTTTTATGATACAACAGTTTGGCGATGAACACATATCCAGACGAAGATAATATCGCGAATTCCACTAGAGATATACCAGTTGGACGGACAGTACTAAATTACGACTCTAATAGCGAATGATTCGTTGTTCCTTAAAATAACGTTATAAAAGTAGCTGCCAAGAACAGAAAAACTCACCGAGGCCCTTCATAAACTTGATAAAATTTCACTAAAAGCATCTTCCCATTACATTATACCCTTCACGAAGATTACTTTGAAATGTTCCGCATTGAAGATCCTAAAATTTAGCCCATAATATTACCGTCACTTGAGGTTTAATAACAAGACGCAAAAGCGATCCTAAAATCTTTAGCAGATTCCTCGCAAAACCCAACCTCGTCATCAGCACTAGAAAAGATGAATGTTCATAAGTCGAAATAAATTCACCAATACTTACGACCAATTCCACATAAATATTCTATGAAATAATTAACTACCCCGACAACTGATCGTATCGTGAAGTAGAAATCGATAGTATAACACGTTTATATAGATCTCTAATAAATGTAGAACTATTCCAACCGCTTTTACTGGAAAAAAGCGGTTGTGCAACTGACACAACTGATGCGGCGATTCTTAAATGCCAATCAGGCACACGTACTGCAACAATTTCAAACACCCCTAAATAAATTAAATTATAAATCAATAATGAAACTACTGACCTGGCATTTCCAGAGTATGAAATGCAGGCACCGTCAGCATAATCAGATAATCTATTAGAGAATAAATGCACACACATGCATTTATATAAGTAGTGGTACGAGGGAAGACATATTCCATTTTCGTACTAAAAATATTTTTTTCCACATTCCGAAATATCTGAGAAAAATTCAAAGAGCCAACGAGAAATTCCAATGAACCCCCTCCTACAGGTAAATTTCCAAACTTCCGTCACTTAATTTAATATATCGTTTGAGACCTAGCCATAGGACCCCATCCATGCATCATTCCGGACCTAGGCCGAACCAAGACCAGACGATAACCTTTATGTCGTTAAATAAATTTATTGGATCATACAGAAAGTCTATTTAATGAATATCTTCCCTTCAAATTTTTGTTTAAAAAAAAGAAAAAAGAAAACAAATCACAATCTTACCAGTTAAATCCATATTTAAGTTACCAACCGTGGCATGAACGGCGATGGCCCATAAGCATCCATTGGCAGTAGTCAGAGTCCGCCCTCACGAATCATCAACGGTCTGAATATATTTGAATCCGAGTACGAGATCCGCAATTTTATGACCCAATGGACGGGTGCAAGTACCTAATCTATCCACATGATCAATAAATATGCATTGAGTACCAGATGACGTGACGACGTACTAATTATTTCTAATTCGTGAGTTAGATTACCTACATGTACAAATTATTATCAACTAAATAAATATCAGGTATTATCAACCTAAAATAAATTTGATTTTTGCTGATAATTAACAAATATTATTGTCATAAAAGTAGATTGAATGGCTACCAACGACTCATAATATAAAAACAAATCTAATTATTATGATTTACCATAATGTAAAAATAAAGCTTGTCTCATTAATAATCATTAACTACTGTAACATAAAAGTAAATTTAATAATTATCAATTATCATAACATAAAAGTGAATTTGATAATCAGTAATCATTATAACGTAAAGGTAAATTTGACTGTATTAGTAGTTGTCAATTATTGTTGATATGGAAGTGAATTTGATTTATTAATCATTGCCAAATAGTATAATATAAAAGTCTATTCAATTTTATCAACATTTCCTGATCAGTAATAACCCAAGTAGGTCTAATTCTGTCAACAATTACCAATTGTTATTGTCCTAAAAGTAGATTAAATCGCTATTAATATAAAAGTGGCTTTAATTTTATCAACAGTACTAATGATCTTTAACATAAAAGTAAATTGGATTTTGTTGATAGTTATCCATTATTAGTATCAAGAAGGTAAATTTGATTTTTTCAATTGTTATCAAGTAGTATTATTAACACAAGGATAGATTAGAATTTTATCAATAGTTACTAATGATTATTAACGTAAAGTAGGTCTGAGGTTATTAAAAATTACTAATCATTATCGACATGAAGTTAAATTTAATTTATTAACCGACCCCAAAATATTAAGGTGAAAATAGATTCAGTTTCATTATAGGATGTAAATTATTGGCAAGTTAAAAGTAGATTCGATCTTAGATAATCGACACCAAGTTTTGATAACTTAAGAGTAAATTTTAATTCCATTAAAGTGTGGGGTTAGTGGTGTGGATGACCTTCACCCCAAACATACAAAATAGTTTTGCTCCCGCCAATGGTTACCCGTTGCTAGGCAACGTTGGTACTGTAACCACTGGTCACAGGACGTCCAAAGGTGAGCTCCGATATCAGAACTGCTAAGGGTTAGTCCTATGTCGGGTTCAGCGGACTGCCGTTAGAAGGCCTATGTCCGTCTTCTATTTCAGGTCCCTTTATTACTCTCTCTATTATATCTCTTTCCTATATTTGTTTACAAACAATAACATAATAAACTAAAACGATTTTATTTAACATCAAATGAATTAAATTATCACCCAGCATAGGCTTGTTATTTCATTTGGCTACTCCTTGGGCGCGTCGTCGCAACCGTTCAGTTCGACCTGGTCGAGCGTGCGATCGTGGTTTCTTGTTATTTGATTGGGCTTTTTCTTGGTCGCGATAGGCCAATTGTGCCGGAGCGAATACCAGAGGGTAAGTCACTGCACTTCCCTACTGGAATGCAGACAGGGCGACCCCCAATCCTTTGATTTGTGTTCGCTGCGCCTGGTTTAACAATCTTTCCTCAATTCCAGCCCTGTTGGGTTGCAGCGAGGCGCTGGTATAATGCTTTCATCTTCGCTGGTTCGGCCCAAGTGGCTTTCACTTGTTGCAATTCTTGACCTTGTTGCAAAAGTTGTCTGTGCAGCTGTTGATTTTCCCGTCTAAGTTCCTTTAATTCTCGGCGTATTATTCTCGTGGCTTCCATTTCTAAAATTAAAATATTTGAATGATCGATCATCTACAACGTTAATTTAATTCACCCGGTCCCCTCCCTTGATGATTTTCATGGTACCTTAACGACTATTTTCAAGCGTCTCGATTAGTTTGGGTTAACCTTTTTTCTATATATTTTTTATTGAAAAGGAAGATCAGAAATTTATATTCATAATACGTAAAACATAAACATTTAATTTATACGACTAATGACTGAATAATACGTGAAACATAAAAATTTATTGCTATCAAAAACTAAGTCGACACATTTGTCCGGTTCATTGGTGGTTATTAAAACGTTCGTTTCTTCGATCTTTGCTGTTGGAATTCCACTGGGGGTGTCTACTAGCATACGTGTGATCGCCCGTTTGGCGGGATCCAAATCGATTCCGGTGTGTAGACTGAATGAGTTTTTCCGGTAGCACCAGTTTAGTCGGTGCCGTCATCTGCTTCAACCTCGGATCGTCTTACTCGAATGAAACTCCATATTCTTGCGGGAATCCGTCGGTACTCGGGATAGCTCCACTTGCTATGTCCCGGTTCACTTGAGCTAGCCGTTGTCTGGCTAGAACTGCCTTCCGGTGGTATTTTCTCTCTAACTCCTCCATCTTCATGGCCGTGAAATCGGCTCGCTGGCGGGCTTCTCGCGCTGGATTCTTGCTCGGCAGCTTGATTTCCTCGGCTTGATATTCTGATCTTCGCGGCCAACTGGAATCTCCATAAGTGGATAAAAGATATCCATTATCCCAAAGCATTTGGCGGTATCGAGCGGCGGAAGCGCTCGGAATCTGGAGCGTCACTCGGGAGTCATCTTTCCAACTGCCATATGGGTCTCTACGATCTGAATAGGTAAATAGTTAATTGTGAACTTATATCAATACAACTATTCTTGGACAAAAGTAATCCACATTATGAGAATGAAGTATGCTAGTTACATGGTTCTACCGGGGTTGATTTTAGGGTGAAATTAATAAATACGAAATCGTGAAGATTACCTCACTGACCTTACCCACCTGACATGTAAGTGTCATCATTTGAGGGGCGTACTTGGCTAGCATTCCTCGTCCGTTTGTAACCATGTTCGGCGTTCATCGATCGAGAATTCATTTTAAAGATTTAAGATGGTACTTAAGATTCTGTCAGTACTTTTATAGATAAGGGCCAGGGTTTATGGTGACGTGTTCAAGTCAAAAATTTCATAAAAATTATCTGTTATTTATTTACACTTTATTATTGGTATTTAATTAATTCGGTTCAGCTCGTCGATGATTTCATATTTCAATTATGATCCTGTCTTAATCCACTGGTGAGTAAGCAATTTGTGTTTCTTTGTTATTTATTTAATACTTGCAGTCTGAATTTTGGCCAGAGTTCACAAGTCACAATTCATCTTCTGCTTACTTGGTCAATAATTTGATGGATGATCGGTTCACGTGTTGTTTATCGATATCAGCATTTTAATCATATTAGCTCGTCGTGGATTTTCAAGGTGGATTAACGTATTAACTTTGCATTCAACTCGTGAAATGGATTCTTCTACTATTTCGACGCTGGACGAATTTCTCTCAATTACGATCAACTATTTCGGAATCTACTCTATTCGGATCGAGCTCCGGAGTTTTCGGAATGATATTCCCGACGGGTCATCTGACTATGCCTGCTTATCGAGAAAACCATTATACCAAATGACTTGATGTGCCTATTTTCACGAAGAATCTACGGGTGATGCGATGACTTTCAACGTTTGGATTTTTGTGCACTATGTTGCTTGATGTTATTTAATCATTCCCGCTAATTTAAGTAACTTGTTTTATCTTTTATAGTTTTGTAATGTATTTTATCGCGCCTCGTCAGTGCATAATATCTGACCTCTATTCACTGGTATAGGCTATTCTGCTAGTCGGTTCGTGACGATCAATTCTAGTGTCATTAGTCGTGAACTGCGTTATCAGGTGGATTCGTGTTAATTTATTGCAGCTTAGTCGCTTATCCCTGTTATGGTGCTCGATTATTATTGACTGTCTTTGGACGATTTTTTGTATCATGATGATTATTATTTGATCTTTTCATAAATTAGTTAATATATTTACGTCGGGTTCGATTTATTATTATCATTTTGTAGTCTTTTCGTTATTCCCGATAGTTTAATTGCGTTAATTAACTCATTCAATCATTGAATTATCCTGTGTTCGATCAATCACATCTCTAATCCTTAATGGGTTAAAGAATCCAATTCAATTATCCATTTAGTTTCCTATTTGTCAGTCCAATTACTAATCATTTTCAAGACGTCAGTTCAATCTATCCTACATTGCTACTATTCTCTGGGGATTTACTACTTCTACCCATCGTCTATCATTTAGTCGTTCATCATTTGGTAAGATTCAATTTCTGTACGCTGGTTTTCTGGTTTCTTGTTCGTGAATTTTATTAATTCGGATGGGTTAAAGGATAATTCAATCATTGATCACAATTTAATTTAAGTTCATCGCCTTACAAGAGTAGTTTAACTATGATTTTATCTCGATTAATCAGTCAACGGCATTACTATTATTTTATGGAAAAATTATTACTTCTCATTGCATTAATATTTTAGTCAAGAATTTGATTATCATGAACTTAATTATCTTTCGTCATTTTATTTAGATTAATTTCTTTACGTCGCGTCGAGCTTAAGTCATGGATTTATTTACTTTAAATCAAATTAATCATAATTTAGTTAATGAATTTTATTTGCATCTCATCGGTTTCGAATTCCCACTACCCGAGCCTGAATTTAGTCCTAAGGTTTTTGTGTTTATATTAGATTTTTCGAGTGCTCACTGGACTACTCGATGTTATTATTTTAGCCGATTTGTAATTTGATATTCAGGTCGATTTTATGGGAGATGGGTGAAAGAGAGCCAGCCAAAAGACTAGTTCTCAATCTTCCCGCCTCCCCTATAATGGATAGAATATTTACGTTTGAGATCCGTCGTTACACACGACAGAGCTCTCACGGCCACACACTATAGGCGGAGAAACCGCACTTACACAGTGTGACTAGTTGTGTTATGATTTTACTTTCTTGTGTGATGTGTGGCTGTGGGTCAGAAAAATTTCGACACAAAACTGAAGATTCGTTTTCATAATACATATATTTGTTGAAACAATTTCATCATAGTTCATTCATAATTCGATTCATACATATCAACATACGACAAGAAGTCCTCATACATACGAGCAAGTAGAGCTTACATTAAGTTACTTGATTTCGCAGTATGAAAACAATTATCGAGAGTTGCTCCTTGAATAAAATTGCTCTGGCGAAAAGTAATCTATTCACTGAGTGAAAAGCACACAAGTATGGTTATAAAACCAGTTAAAACTTTGTGAAAATGGATTGTTATTTATACCTGTTCTGTGACCCTAACCTTGCGTGTTAATTTTTATGCGTTAAAACAAAATTTGACCTTGCCATTATGTGTCTAATTTATTTCTAATTTTTTATTATTTTTTCGATTTATTTGACAATTTAACCATTTATTTTTAATTTCAATCATTTCTGATTAAAATTATTTTATTTTTGTTCGATTTATTCATGAACTCTTTAAATTTTTCGTAAATTGTCACTCTTTCTGTCAAATCTTTTGTTATTGTGTTATTTCTATGTCAATTCGTGCATATCTTGGTGCCTTTGTTAATATTTTAATTTAATTTTATGTTTTCTATTTTATATGTTAAATTATGTGTTTTTCTCGCATTTTTAGGTTGTTACTTGATGTTCATGGGTCCGATTTTAAATTTTGCATGTTATGTTTGCGTGCTGTTTCCAATCCATTTAAACAAAATCTTGTACTGGCCCAACAAAAGGAACAATTTGAAGCAACATTATCAATTTTAAACTCTCATTCCAAATTTTAATGAAATATCGATTTTCTGACAACAATGAATAGGCTAACTTCAAATAGAGTAGGTGGTAAATTAAGAATGCTCATAGCGTCAAAATTCACACCTTTAGTAGTTAGTGCTAACTACCGGATGACTCGAAACAGATTAGGGTTAAGAGCAGCGGGACCCAAGGAAACTTATGGATACCCTCCGATTTTTAGATCTAACGTTTAGCTGTTATTTTTTTTGTGTTTTCGAATAAACTCTATAGCACTAGGTTGAAGGTACGCGTTTGACAATCAATCAATCGTTGGAGAGAAAGATTGGATTTGGTTGGGTTGTCTCTAGAGTGTTAGACTCAGCTCAAATTCATTTAACAAACGTTTGATACTTACGTGACCGCTAGGCCACCACGGGTTCGAATCGTCTAACCAAGTCTCCATTAAAAACTTAAAAATTATCAAGTTAATTCCTCGACACTAGCAATGACGTGAGGGGGTAAAGGACTCTGAACGACTGCCAACGGATCGAAAATTGTGACGACCCTACGAACAACAGACCCACGAGTCGACCCCGACATACAATGGCGCGAATAAGACGCATTTCGCTTATTCAACCCCGAAATCCCCGTTGGCAAACGAACAATTTCGACAAATAATGATATATAAATAATGTTGTGCTTATTTTCAGAAGACTCGTGGATAGATGCATCCAGAGTCATAGCTCGGTTCCCCGCCCACTCGGCTGCCCGGTAAGTGAAAATATTTGTATGGGGTTATCTGGGTAACAACAATATAGTTTCAAAATATCAAAACCCAGAACCCACCAAATGTTTTTATTTTTTAAATATTTTTTATTTCCAGCCTTTTTTATACTTTTGTATTATTTAAAACTACAAAGACTATATTTGATGGTTTTTCGTCCATTGGAATTTTATCGGATGTCATGCCAGATAAACAACAATTTTAAATCTTAGTTATTTCCCAACTTACTATAGAATTTTTCTACCCTCCTTCAGAGCAACTGTATCAGTTCATTAATACCAGAATTTTCGACGTCATTTTAAAAGTAAATAAATTATTTACTATGTATTGATTATTAAAGTTTTTACTTCAAATTTGTTATTCATTCTAACAAATTACAGATCTGCACAGTATGTAGATCTCTAATACATTGTTATTCATTTTCCGATTATATTAGAGTAGCTTCTATTACGTTAAAACAGACGTTTAAAGTCTTATCTTATGTCATAGGTCTTATCTAATAACAATTTTGGCTATGACACATACATACACTTATTAGCTAGGATTTGATTTTTTTTTATTTAAGATGCAATATAAATTCCATTTAAGACCAATTTAATATCCCTTGATGTGTAAAAAACGATGATTCCTTGGTAGCAGCATAAATTAATATATCAGATAATTTAATAACAAAATCAGCCTTTGCTGAGAAGTAATAATTATATTTTTGAAAAAAGTTTCGATTAATAAATAATCCTCTTCAGTTTCTTTTGGAACTACTCCAAAATAACAAAAGCTGTTACGAAATTGAAGGTGTTCCAAGCCAAGATCGGCCAAAATAGAGGTCGACTTCTTAAAAAATAATTCACATTTTAATTAAATAATTATTGTGATGGCATGATGCATGACCTGCAGCTAATCGTCAAATAAATGTCAATGAAAAGTCAACTGAGAGGATCAAATCGCAATAGACATTTATTTCAATTATAAAAATGAATTGATGATATTGGGCTTGATGTCATATTCATAATTGGAATCTTCCTCCGATGAATTCATAGAAATACAGGAATTTGGATCAGTGCCTTGATAATTGTCAATAATGCCTGGATCCGAGATCATCAGACTAATATCTTCTTTAATATTATGATTAATAATAAACTTCTTATTATTGACTAGGGAGCCTGCTTTTAATCTGAAAGAAAAATTAATCATGACACTAAATTGAAAGACTAACAACATCCGATTGGTGGCCAAAGTAGTTTGTTCTGTGAATTTGTTGTTTAACTGATTGAGAGTATCATCTAGGCGTTTCTGTATCTCATTCATCAGCAAACCCTGATTGTTTTGTTTCGCCTCTCTGTAGCTCTCGCGTATCCGAGTTTCTTGCAATAGCAGGTGTTCAATTTCGTTTTTTACATTTACAACTTGTTTCTAAGTATTGGAAAGCAGAAAATAAAAAATATCATCAAAATATTACTAATATAAACAATTAATCTTTTGAAATTTCATTCATCTTTTCATTGACTATAAATCAATATTCTCGCTAATTTAACACAAAATTCAACCTTGCCTCTTTAAAAACAAATGAAAATGCACTGTCGAAAACTTATGATAAAAGCCGAAGTGAGATAAATGAGACTTTGAAAATGAAAAATAGATATAAAGTGAACAAAAACATAAATTATTTTACTGATAAGGAATTAATAAAATATAAATGAAAACTGTCAAACATTCATGCGACTGCCAGGGTTAGGCCAAATCCAATCTCAAAGACGTCACATAAGCCTAGCCATAAAAATGCATTAAAATCCTTCAAGTTATTTGGAATGGTTTTGTATTTTTATATGATTAATGGTGGAAAATTTTTTTTATTTACATATTATTTTTTGTGTTTTTGAAGTGTGAAATGTAAATGGAATGAAATATCATGCTGTAGGAATCCTAGATATCGTATGGTTATAAAATATTTCATTGTTTTATCGGGATTATTAAATGAATTATTGAATTGCCATGGGAATTTCGTAAGTATTCAAAGTTTCAAATCACTCTGAAATATGGAAATGGATCAAAATTATTATTAGAAAATTGAACACAAATAACTAACAAGAGAATTTAAATTTAAAAAAGTTCGTGTTTCAATATTTACTTTAAATAAAAAGTTATTTGGCGTTTTTTAATGACCTTAAATAATTAAATATGTGATTTTTATATGAACTTCCATTTTTATCTGGCAGCATTCAAGCATTCTGGGAGCCGAAATCAAGCCAGAATTATAGTTATTTAAGTGTCAGATCTATTTTAAGGAATTGAAAATATTATTTCATTAAATGCGCCTTGTGAAGTGACAAGTGACGCGTAATCAATTGTGCAAAAGAATATTGAAATACAAGGTAAAAGCTGTGAAGAGCTAGAAACAATCAAGTGAAAGCAACCGGAACAGGTGGAAATTAAGGCATTCCAATCAATAAAATTTTCTCTCACAGTTGAAATCAATTGAAAGTAACAATATTATAACCTCAGTAAAATTGAAATAATTCAACGTTGCCATGTGATCCATGGAATACAGTGGAGATATGATTCAGCCGTTCATAGACACTTATTATGGAGGCGCTTTCTAAAATAATACCCTATATCATTGAATACAACGTTCGGACTTAAACCCGCATATTTTCTCGTCGACTATCTATTAAACTCTAATGATCCAAAAACGAAATATTAATTTTAATACTTGTTTAAATAAAGTAAAATGTCGCACTTCAGCAATTAAATTAAACTTTTACAATAGTGTAAAACCCGTCTCAGAAAACCTTATAAGATGCCGACCGCATTTCCGATCGCAACCAGATTAATTTGATAATTTTTTTTTACTGTATAATAAATTTGTTATTTTTATTTCTATATATAAAATTTTTAATTTAATTTTGTATGAGATTTTAATAATAATTTTTTTGTACAAAGACTGAAAGTAAAATTTTTAAACGGGGTGTGTAGAAAAAGTTTATCGATTATAAAATACTATTTCTAGCTTTAATAGGAGAATAAGACCATGATAAAAGGTAGATATAAACCGACTAAACTTGATAGCTGTTTACAGAAATTAATTTTTTACAACAAAATTCATGAGAAACTCCTTATATTTATAAATATTAAACTGACTTTTGGGTAAATTAAACAAATTTATTTTAAATAAATATGGCGGATCTCGTTTATATATATCACCATATATATATATTCTAGGTTTTATAAAATCATAAATATAAAATAATGTCAAAATTTAATTTAAATAAAAAATTATTTTTTAAATTTGATCATTTTTTAATAAATTTAAAATTTTATAAAATATTTTATTAGTTTTTGAAATAAAATCTGTATAAAATTAAAATTATTTAAACAACGAAAATCCCCTATATAAAAACATTTAAAATACACGTGCTCAGCATTTTTCACATTAATTTTCGGATCTAATGACCTTTCCAATAACACTTTACATACCAAAAATTTAGAAATGCTTATTTGGTAACTGATATTGGTAAATCCCTTCAATCGACAATGTTCATAAACCCCTAACCATTACATGTAAATTGATAAACGAGATCCGCCATATTTATTTAAAATAAATTTGTTTAATTTATCCAAAAGTCAGTTTAATATTTATAAATATAAGGAGTTTCTCATGAATTTTGTTGTAAAAAATAAATTTCTGTAAACAGCTAGTTTCTTCCTTAATAGCTTTAGTACTTACAATATATTTTGATTGTTCTACAATGTCAAAACTTTCAATAAATAGCACTAATTTTAGTAAAAATTTCAAAATAAACCAATTAAAAAGTTTTCTTCCATCATTCATTCCTAAATAAAAATTTTACAATTTAAAAATACCTTTAAATTGGCGACATAAGTTTTTATTGATAATAATTTGCATGAAATTATGTCACAAGTTATAAAAAGAATGTAGAGATTCCGTTGCGTTGAATATCAATAGTGAAATATATATACATAAATACATAAATATAAATACATAATTTCGCCATGGTCGCCATATTACTTTTCTATATATATATATATAATTTGATTCAACTTAAGATATTATTAAAAACATGATAAGAGTTATGGTTATTATAATACAGCCAAAAGGATATATTTCACAAAAAATTGCATATTAATTCAAGATTGATATATAAAGATGCAAGCAAACATAATAGTTACTTTTAATGACGAATTAAACTTTTAAAAAGCGCGACATAGAGCAAGCAAAGGCTATCATACTTCATTTTAGGCCTTAGGAAAAGTTTGGTTTGCCTATACGCGAGAATGAAAATATGAACTTATTAGTATTTTTAAAAAAAATACCTAGAAGAAAATTGCAAAGAAATATTTTAAAGATTATTCAACAGAATAAGTGAAATGATATTAATCATCTGATACCAGATATATCACGGATACCTTGACTAAATACTCGGTGTATCCACGTGTTTCGGTGAAATATAATGTTAACAATTATTGATCTGACACTAACACTCATAATCATTTGTGATGAGGGTTTTATTTCACGATTTTGTAATAACACTAAATAAATACTATCTTTATTTATATCTATTAATATTTATGACCGTGTTGATTTCAAAATCGTGTAAAAAAGACCATGTAAAAAAGGATTAGGGACTTTGATTTTTAAATTATATTTACTTAAGGTTTTCAATGCTTATTGCGACACTTTGTAAAAAATATTAGTAATTAAAAACCATTTTAACAATCCCTCAATTTATGTTTTCGGTTTAAATCTCTTAATACAATTCAATAGATCAGAGAATGGAAATGCATGACAAAAGCTAAGCAAAAATGTTACATAATTCGAAAAGAACTATTGGCAATTTATACAATTGTTCTCAAATACAAAGAAATTTGTTGTTCGAAATGACCATAAAAAGCACTAAATTGGTTTATTATCCAAATATATCCTAATTTGTATATAGAAAAGTGACTTAGAAGCCAGAGATATGGAAATTCAATAGCATAAACTACATTTAAACTATGATGCATTGTCAAGACTTCCTCAACGTGGACAATGTCAAGATCTGAATCAAATCCTTAGAAAGTATTAAGTACAATGACAAAGGAAGAAGATAGAAGCAATCTTCGGGAAAATTTAAAATAATTCAATATATGATAAATGATTGCAAAGACGCGAAAATTTACCAAACTTTTACTAATGACTGAAAGAAAATAATCAGATTTAAAATTTTTTATAATTCGAGGCGATTTTTTAATCATCATCAATAAAAATCATGTTTACCCATGATTCTTATGAAAATAATAGTTATATATAACTTAAATATAACACGTAAACTTTCAATTTAGCTTATCATATGAATTAACTTCAATATTAAAAGATTTTGATATAACTGCAAACTAATTAGAAATATTGATAGAAATTTCCGGAGCTCTGGGGGGTAACAATAATGTTATAAGAAGCAAGTTACAATTTCCTGCTGCAAAATATTAAACAATAAAAATATTTTGACTATTTTTCATGGAAGTTTTATATGGCAAATGAAATTTATGACGATAGACAGCTCATATAAATGATATGAAACTTATTAATCAATTTTACAACTGACTTACAACTGTTTTTGATAGTCAAAGTGGAAAATCTGTAAAGTGATGGAGAAAACCATGAAAAGTTGAAGGAAATTGTGATTAAGAATATGAAAAACATACAAATAAATATTTCTTAAAATGTTTGCAAGAGAACAATACAGCTAATATTGATTCAAATTGGACTATGAAATTATGTATCATGTTCGTTTTACGGTATAAAAAGCCGTTGATAATGAATAAATGAAGTTATTTGTGAAAATAACATTTTCCTATTGTATCGCATTCGGAAAAGCTTTCTGACAAATATCGTGAGACAATATATCCCACTAGATGAGAATCTAAAGTCTATATATGAGAAGCCACCAAAGATGCATCTCACATTTCATATTAGTGATGTTGAATACATATAAGGATGTTAAAGTCTTGAAGGTCGATTTTTGCACGGAAACATTAACTAAGAGTACTACACCAGCTTCACCATAATGACACAAGCCACGAAACAAGGAGCTTTATTTGTTCCATTCCAGAAATTTTATCGAATACAGGAACACGAAGGAATATATTTCTTGAGAAGTGGACCCGAAGAATAAATTAAGTAATGTGAAAAAAAATCATTTATTTATAGTAAAATTGGCACTAATTAATCGGTAGAATTTTGAAAACCATAACAGTTTGGTTTTCTTAGAATCTAACAATTGTTAAAAGTAGCGGTTTGTAATATCAGGGACCGCAATAAAAATATAGGCGAATAATCTGTTCCCTCACGGGCTAATATAACTCTACTTTTATCACAAATTCGCCAAAATGAAATGTATATACTACACTCTGCTGGTGACATAATTCTAATAAAATGAACATTTATATGTTGGGTCTATAAATGCTTCGATAGGGAAATGATACATCCCACTCATCGAACTCAGCCATCAATTGAAAATTTTATTTCTAAACACCATTGCATTCAAATTGATTCTTAACTAATTTAGATCTCGACTCCTAAACTAAACCTTTTCCAAATAATTATTCGGTCTATTCAAATTCATGAGTTTTGTCAACAGGTAATTTTTATTCAAATATTTATGTTTTCATTTGAAAATTCAATATTTCAAAACTATTTAAAATAATAATAATGAAGCTGTTTCAATAATATGCGACTCGTAATTATGCATGGCAGGAAAATCAGATATAAGAATTAATGAATTTCCATTAAAGCCGCAATTCATAGATTGTTTTAGCCAATCAGACTTTAAACTAACTTCTTCAATTCAACCAATCAACGTTACGTAACGGCTAAAATACTATCTTGACGTTTACAAAGAAATATCAGCATAAGTTACACAAACAATTATTTGCTCAATTCTCGTAGGATTTTAATAAAATTGAATTCGATTGAAATAAATTGATTTTTTTGTTCCATTTGTATTTTTTAATTAATGGCGTAAATTATTCTACGCTATATTTATTACAATTACAGGATTAATTCCATAGATGATCTATTGACTCGGTTACAGAAATACAGCATTATTTCATTTTTTAAATCATCCTAGTCACTTAAAAAACCTCCCTCAAAGATCCCTTTAGCAATAAATAGTTTTACTTTGTTTTGTCAGCATCAAAATATTTTGTAAATTTGTAATAATTTAATTTTAAAAAATTTATATTTATTTATACAACTTCAATAGCGGAGCAAAAATAAAGTTTGTACAATACCCGCTATGTCAAGTATATTTGTATCATAGCTTGGCAACCTCGGAAGCTGTGTGTTATATATATATATATAAATATATATATAAATTTTTACTAAAGTATCCATACGTCATAAAACCGTATAATTGCATTGATGCAATATTTGTTTCCCACTGCACTAACTACTGAAGTTGACAGTTGGATTGTAAATAGGAAAAACAATTGAATATATATATATATATATATATATATATATATATATATATATATATATATAATCTTAATGATTGTATTTTAATGGGGTCTTAAAATATGTATGAAAAAGCAGTGAGTTATCATTTTGATATTAAGTGGGACATTAAATAAATTTGTTTAACGATAAATAAAACATGCCATTTTAATGATTGCGTAATATTTGGCATCACCCAAAATCAAAAGTATCCAGATTATTTATATAATAGCCGTAAATAAATCGATGACGTCATCTCCTCATATCGAATGTGCACAGATCAGTCAATGATCGAATAATCAGAGAATTGGCATCGGTTTAAATCAATAATCACAAAATATATCTTACCTCAACCTCTAGGCAGTCGACATTGTGCTTCATTTCATCGTCATAGCTGAATAATAAATATTCTGAAGTTCAATTAAAATCTTATATAATTTTCATATAGAATAAATAAAAAAAATCCAATTCGCTTATTGGACATTTAATATCGAAATTATCTAATAATACACAAGACCTTTGACCTAAAATAATGCATAGCTTTGTTATTTATGTTTATTGAATATAATGAAGCTTTCCTATTAGCTACCCACCCAAATTTAGTGGACCCACAATGGCATATACAATTATACACTTTAAATAGCAAATGCCTGTCTATTCCATGCTGATACTCCGACATATGAAATACATTACACGGTGACACAACAAATACTAGAGAATAGAAAGCTAATGCTACATAAAAATGAGTTACAGGGAACAGAAAGGTCCACCAGAACATTAGCTGTCAAACATTGTCATTATCAATTTACACAATGGTTCTCCGTACTTTTCTTTCACTGTGGCCACTTAAACCCTGAAAAATTGCTTTTTTACCCCAAAGGAATTTAATATTGCTATATAGTAGTTTCTTCGTTAATCCCTTCGTATGTATTCATTTGTTTTGATTTATTTTTTTCGTGTACATGGAAAAACCTCCCGAAAATGATGTAACAATTTGTTAAATTACCTACCACCAACATTTATTATACAAAACATTTATTAATGAACTTTTACCATATTTGTATAATCGAAGGGTTTTTAACATTTCAGAATCATCGTAAAATGAAAAAAATAAATAAATTCAAAAAAGTAAAATATATCTATAAAAAACAATTTCGTAAATCAAAATTTTACGTAAACCGAGAAATTTCGTTAATCAAGGGATGAGTGTATTAGTAATTCATTGATTTATGAATTTAACAAACGTCGTTTGACGTACGAAGAAAATTAGATACAGGAATAAACACAATAAATATTTATGTGGTTTTTACTAAAGTGTGATGTGATATTTTACGCGATTTCTAATAGAAGACTAATTTTGAGCTTACTTAACCGGATCATATAATCAAATTTATTTGACAATTTACAAATTATGTGTCAGTAAAACTAATACTATATGTCAGCAAATCAAAGTAAATGCAATCAAAGTTTGTAATGGCGCCCGATTACAACAAGTCAAAATTAAATCAAATATTTTGAGACATAAACCATTTAAATGGGATAAATTATGAGATATAAAATTATGCCGTAATCATTTAATTTTGTAGAATATTCGTCATTAAATATGGATTTAATAATCATTATCATCCACAATATAAATAAGCAATAACCAAAATTGTCTTTGCAGGACTTTAACACTTATTAGATTAGAAATCTAAAAATCACAGGCTTAAGCGTTGATATTATCGTGCCAGCTACGTGTCAACGGCCGTCGGCAGTGCTCTGTAACTGAAAACACTCGTGTAGCACATACTTTGCGTGACACATTGTTCATACTTTTCTGTTCATGGAGAAATTTTATTAGAATTTCCGTTGTAGACTTCAATAAAAAATGAACAGTTCCACCTCACCATATATAGTAATAATTAAAAAAAATTTCCTAGTGTCAAATGAGACAATAATGTTAAATAGTCCAATGATTAATTCTTCGCAGTCCGATCAATAAAATGTACAACAATATCACATGTGAAAGGGCAGATAATAAAAAAAATTCCAGGACTGAAATATAATTAAAAGATATTCGTAAGTGATGTGATTTTTAATCCTTTCATCTCACCGTATAAAAGACAAAAAAGGTCGAAACTCCAAAAACGAATCACAGAGATTTAGTGAGGGTTTGTTAAACTGTTTTAAACCGTTAATATTAAATTATATGACTCTAAAATTGCCAAGCCCCTCCACGCGTTACCGCCCATGTTACGTCACATATAAACGAGCCTCCAAGCTACTGCTATCTAATTGACCAGTAAAAATTATTCTAAGTGGCATTTTGTTTAGCAAATATTTTGTTTAGCAAATAAATTCTATTTGAATAAATTGAAAATTCCAAGCAAGTTCAGAATTTCGAACAACTGACAATTTCAAATCGTTTCAACATTTAACTATTTATTAAGATTTGACTGGAAAATTGCAAACAATTTTAAATTAACAATATTTCATCACATGAAGCTCATTGAAAAATTTCCAAACAACCTTATAGGCAGAAAAGAGTTAAAGGAGAAAACATGAAAGTGATCGCTAGTACTTTATAAGGTTTATTAATATCCACCAATCAGAATTCAGTTTCTAATGCGAATGCATTCTAACAATCAATCAATATGTTTAATCTATTAATCGTAATGAGCATCTATCTATCTAGGCAACTTTTGATATATATATATATATATATATATATATATATATATATATATATATATATATATATATATATATATATATATATATATATATATTTGTCATAGGTTAATATTTTTATTGTAAAATATGAAATTCTAGTTCAGAAAAAAAGAATTAAAATCAATCGGTAAACGATAACGTACTGATTATGCGGCAATTTGAAGTTATCATTCTTGATTTCTTCAGCCATTTTGACTACCTGCCTGGCTAAATGAAACAAATTATCCCGTCTTGTAATAAGTTCTGGAATTTGTAGGCTTAATTGTGCAGCGGCTTCATTAACAGAAACTTCGTGATGATTCATTGGTTTTCCGGTGCGCCTAGGGGCATTAAATCGTCCATAAATGGCTGAGTAACGGTAGATTTGATTTTCACGGTCTGGATCATGTTCTGGCATTGATAAGATACTCTTTATGATTATTTGTCTTTAATGCTATATTCGAATTGATAATTTACCATGAGACCTTTATTAACATCCTTTCTGCCAGTGGAATTGATTCTGGCATCAATTTTCGGTAAAGTTTGAGCCAAATTTTCTGCTGCTAGTTTAATTTTACTTTTCTCGCTATTGGATAAAACAGCATTGGGCAACAGCGAAACTGGAATTCCGCTGCATATATCTAATGATTTTACTCTTCCATTCATTGGTGCTGAAAACACTGATGAATTGAAGAATGACGGCAAATTCATTAAATTGGATACTATAATAAATGTCAAATTATAAATTTGATCAAAAACAATCTCACCTGTATTAATCGTTTCATTATTTTCATCGTCTGGTAATGGAAGCAGTGGCTGTGACATAAATATATTGCTATCAAAACAATTATAATCTTCGGTTTTGAAATTAGTAATTTCATTTTCTAATCTTTTTAATTTATCACATGGAACAAGATTTTGATTGGCTTTCAAATACGGTCTTGCTGACAATGGAATGATGATTTCAGTTTTAGATTCATTGAATTCTTCTGGATTTTTAGACCACTCTCGAATTGCTTTCTGAAGTCGCCTAATGTGGAGTGGTTTTTGATTCATACCAACTAACTCAATAATTTCATCAAATTCTTCTTTCGATGCTTCAGACAATTGTGAAACGTCATCTCCTCCTAAATCCATGTTAATAATCGATTTCAATTGTCAATTCACCTTTTGCTAAAAAGTTTGTGAAATATTGACCTAAATTAGCACGTTCAAGTAGACGATATAATTCCACTTCATTACTACAAAGGTTCGAAGTTAAAGCCATAAGTTATTACCTAAACAAATTAAAACCGAATTTATATACATATTTTTATAAAATTAAAAATTTGTTAATTAAAGAAAGTTTTATAAGTAGATATTAAACAAAATGATTAAATTAGTAAAAATATTTTTTTAAAAATTAACAAACTTTAAAAAATTGAATAAAATTTAGCTTAACGCAAAAATAAAATAAGTTACCTAGTTAATTAGTAAATATATTCCATGTTAAATTACTGAAGCCAGTCGAATTGGGCGGGTCTACAAGACCTATATGTTTGTATGCACTCATATTCAGTCAACTAATACGGTGAAGTTCATCAAACACACAAACACATTATGTAGCCCCCTTAGTGGGTTACCATAGTATTGTAGGGAGAGAAATTTTTTAGCGAAGCCTAGGTTATCACACACATTAGGGGCCACTAACAACGTTGTCTGTAGTTAGTATAAATCGATATTTATTATGGTATGTAAAATGTTCTTTATGACTCACAGATTTTCGACTATTGTATATAAATATTAAATACGCTCGTGTAGTTTTAATCGTACAACACTTTTCTATAATAAACATTATAATAATAAAACTATTCTGTCAAAATACTGTAACACTACCACCGTATTCAATAAATAGAAGTTGAATTTTGATTTAATCATTAATTAAAATATAATTTAAATTAGCAATTGGAATTTATGTAATAAAAAAATACGAAAAAATTTCAAATGAGTATTCAATTAAGCGATTTGATAAACGATTCGCAATTTTCCGTACATTTTGACAGCAATGAATAAATATTAATAATAAATGTTTCGTCACTGAGCAATCCTAGTTTCACACTTGGTCCGGTTCTCGCGGTAAACGAGCTGGGCCGCTTAAACAGAACCGTTTCTTCTCCGAAATACGTTCCCGATTTCAGGACCTTTTTCACGACATCTTGTCCATTGACTTTTTTGATAATCTGAATTTCTCCTTCATCAATCAAATAGATCGTGTCGTTGTTGTCGCCTTCTTTGAAAAGGATTTTGTTGGAAAAGCTTTGGAATTTCACTGAATCGATTAGCATGATCGATTCGTGTTCCAGGAGATTTTGGAGAATGGGATTTTTCTTCACTAAGGTTTCCGATCTTTTTCGTTTGTCGAATGCGTGCTGTAAAATGTGGCGTTGAAATGAATTCCGATCCAAACTCCACAACTGTCCATCAGTGGTCGCTATGACAGTGGCATTTCTTGGAGTGTTGTACAACAAAGCCAATTCACCGAAATAACCGGAATTTTCGTAACGTTTAAGAAACTTTCCTTCTTTATAAGCTTCATACTTGCCTCTTTCGATGACATAGAAATTGTCACCCGGATCATTTTCTTTGATAATAACTTCCTTGTCTTTTACAATTTTAAAGGTCATGAATTCAATTATTTCATTTGTTTCGTTTTCTTCAAGTCCTTCGAATAGGAAAATCGATTTCAAAGCTGATTTGATTTGATCTTTTTGTATTGGACTTTTTATACTTTTTTTTCTTGAAATACTTTTTGTAGCATCGCGAGGATCAACCTTTTCCGCTGTTACCCCATGCCGAGGCAAAGACCGAATGGCGTTCGCTAATTGCTCCATGTCAACCGTTCCAAGAGAAGCTCGATTTCGAGCTGATGTCGTTGCATGTTTTGATTTCTCCAGCTTTTAGATTAACGATATAAATGAAATAATTATAATTGATTTTTCAATAAATACTGAATAAAGTTTTGTAAGCAAAGTTTTTTATTATCAATATATAATTTAAAGAAAATCATTTTAATAAATTTATTAAAATATATTATGAAACACATAATAAAATTGTCTAGTTTTTTAATAGTTAATAAAAAATTGTTTAAATTAAATAACAATATAAAATTCTAACCATGTCATATTTTAAATCAAACTTTAAGACAAACCTTTTAATCAATTCGTTCAACCCAAACAAAATTTTGAATTATAAGTAACAAATCTCTGGCACAGCGTGTTTTGTCGGTATGATGCAATAATTACAAACATGTTCTTCAAACAAAATAAAAAACTGTACTTAAAGTTCATGTTAAATAAATTATATTTATAAATTTATAATTAAAGTTCTAAAATTTTTTGTTTGGCAGCGGCAAAAATGAATGGATGGAGAATCATTGAAATAACTCATGAGCCTCAAAAAGAATAAAAAATTAACTAAAGCATTACAAAAAATATTGAAAAATAATAACGCAACGATAAAAAATGAAGTAATTAGCAAAAAATACCAAATTGACTTTAAATTTATAGAAAAATGTAAAATTGTAGGGGAAAATATAAGAATTAAACTTTAAGTTGAATTCGAAACTTTAATAAAAAAAGATTGAAAATTGATTAGCATCAACAAACTAGCCAAATTTGGAAAAAACACGTAGGCATTTTGTTATACTGTATCAAAAAACATACGTGAAAAACTACTGTATATAAGCCTATGCCAAATCGACAAAAGTTAGTCTATCTTTACTGACTATATCTAGTACCCTTTATAACTGCTGGGTACTGATAGGGAAGAACTTTGCATAAGTGGTCAAGGGGTAGACTGCTAATCGCCATACAGTACGCGCGCAACAATTATTACCACTAGACAGACGTCGAAAATGACGTTGGAAATGTGTACTAGTGGGTGGAAGGTTAGCAAAAGGTACTGTTAATGCCCTAACCTTCCGTGGGTTCATGGACTACTATAGAAGGTCTACTGTCCAAATCATTTTAGGTCACCTTCTAATTATCCCTTCAGTAACTTTGAAACTATAACTTTAGTTGCAAAGTTTTTCAAATTATATAATTTTAAGAAACGAGGAGTTACAAATTATAATTTTGCAAAACAAGAAATTACAAATTTACAATCAACATGCACCACAAAAGGTTAATCAAGGTCAAATATACGAGAGAACTGTCCCAGTAAACTGGTTTCTTTCAGTTTACGATTTCGAGCCCTTTTGTGTTTACCCGGCCGCGGCTTGGTGGAGGTGGCCGTTTCGGATAGGTGTGGTCACCGTATTTGTCGACTCGGGGGAGGTTTGGAGTTTGAGGCTCTTACTTCGACCAGAAGGTATCTTCCGCTGGGAATAGCTCTGTTTCGGTATAGGTCGGTTTTGGGGCGAGATCAGTTTGGATCTGTAATTTAGTCTCCAGCGTGGCTATGGTACACGCCTGTTGACGTATTTTTACCTTCATCGCTCTGGATAGGATGAGCTCTTCTTCATACAGATGCTTCAATTGTGCTATCTGCTGGTGAAGCTTTTTCGCCTCATCCGGTCGCATCCACGTATCCTCCATGCGTCTACAGCGCCGCACGAAGGACTCCGCTCGTTACAACTGGTGGGTTACTGGGTACAATGGTTTATTTTAATCTTACTGTGGTTACCCGGGTAATGCCATATAAATATTTCTTTGCTGCCACTCGGCACCCGTTGCTAAGCAACGTTGGAACTGTGTTCGAGTGGGTAGATCGTCCGCAAAAAGTGAGCGTTATTACTAATGCTGTAATTGCCCGAACGATCTCTGGGTTCAACGAGCTGTCGTTAGAAGACTTGTGCTCGCTTTAGCTTATTAGGTCCCTTTATGTCGTAGATTTTATCGTTTGAGTTCATCATAAAACAAAAAAAATTCGACAATTATATATTAAATTAAAACCAGTGACTACATGTCGTAAGGGTGCATTTTAGTGTGCTGGTTACGGATTTTCCAATGTTCGAGCGGCTCGGCGTTTTGCCCGCTCCTTTCGTCCAGGACGATAACTGTGCGTTGTTGGTGTCGTTTTTGGAGTTGCTACCACCTCTCGATAGGCTAATTGGGCAGGAGCAAAGACGAGGGGGTAAGTTACAGCTGCCCCTTCTTGGCAGGCAGATAGTGCAACCTCCAGTCCCCTTATTTGCGTTTTGAGGCTCTGATTTAATTGCTTTTCGTCTGCCCATCCATTTTGGGCTGCCGTAAGCCTTTGATACGTTAACCTGGCCTTCTTTGGGTCCACCCATGTGGCTTTTGTCTGCTGAATCTCGCGGGACAGCTGGACGATTTGGTCGTAAAAGTTTTTATTAGTTTTCCGTGCGTGCGTTAGTTCCGCCTGTAATATTTGCAGGGGTTCCATTTCTGTAAAATGAAAATTAATTTGTTGTTACTAATCCAGAATTGTTAAACATAAATTTGATTAAACATAAATTTGCAAACGTTACACTAAGAAGAGAAAAAAAAAATTGAAATCTTAAACAACAAGTTATTTATTAAGATGAATTTCAAGTTTATCAATGTGACGGCGAGGATTAAGAAATCCACAGTCCACAGAGCAACGGGATCAGAGATCTTTGAAATATCTCTCCACTCCTTCGTCGGCAGAGTAGCCCGAGTACACGAAGACGGGTCATTTCGTGTTTCGGATGCGATTGGCTCGGGGCATCGGATGATCATTACTGCGATTATCCATTCTTCCGCCAGCATGACCAAGCGTGGGGCTGTGCGGCGGCGAGTAACCATCGGTGTTGGCGATTCTGCCAGCCGCTATATCTTCTTCCACGTTTGCCAAGTATTGTCTGGCCCAGATCACGTGGGAGTCGACCCGGCATTGGTGGTCTTGGAGGCGTGCCAGAAGAGATCGGGCCCGATCATGAATTTCTTGGGTAGGATTCTGGCCGCCTATTTGTTCGTTCTGCATAAACGGTCTCCGATTATTCTCTCCAGAGGGTAAGACGTTCCTTTGGGTTTCTCTTGGTTGGGGCACATCGGGGTATTTTTCCCGCCAGACGCGTCTCCAAGCTTGTCGCCACTGATCGGCAACATGCATGGGAACGTAGACAAAGGGTCCTGATCTTTCTAAACAAGAATTAATTAAAGTGAACCATTTAAATTTTTGAGCAGTAATTATCCTGTCCCTCGCCTTATGTCTATTATATCGACATCCTATTTTTCGGCATTATAACCACTTCAAGTTTCATTATCTTGCTAACCCTTTCGTTATTTTAGTTAATCATTTTACGTTCACGGAACAATTTCTACAAACCGGTTATCCACTCCGGTCAATCATTGGACAGTTGTACAGTCCTAATTGAACCTACATAATAATAGTTATCCTAAAAATCTCAAGTACCGACGCTTTCAAATTTCTAAATTTATCCATTTTTTCAATTTGTAAGAAGAAAAATTTAATTTCTATTGTTTGAATCACTTAAATAATAAATGTAAAACAGTATTAATTTGATTCTTTAGCGATCGTTCTTCCCAATACAAAGAAATAGTTCTCCCTCATGATTTACAAGTTATATGGAAGAAAATTAATAGCGATAAATGTCTGCTTACACAGGCAGATTGAAAATTATGTCTCGATTAAATTTCATTTAGAGGGTTACAGGCAAGCATTGTTTGATTAGATCAGCGAAAACCTTAAATTTCATAATTCACGAAAATGAACCTAAAATTTTATATTGAAGCTCGACCTTGTATTTCAGGTAGACATTTAGGCATTAATGGTAGTTGAATCTTTGTTTTTGCGGCTCATGATTTTAGATAATTATACCTGAATGGGACTTATGTTGTTTACTCCGGCTTGACAATGACATCTCATCCCAAAATTGTTTATAGTGCTTACTCTCAATATTTCCTAAATAAATGAGAATCCGAGTGCTCGCGTTTACTAGATATAGGCATTTTATTGCATCGTTCGGTGCACTATTATCCATGGTTCTATTCATTAATGTTACTCGCATAAATAAAGGTAAGATTAATGAAAAACATCGAAAAATTATTTACCATCTAGGTTGGTTATAGTTAACGCATTAATGGGTGATTTATAACATACAAAATTAATTTTTAATGATTTATCCATAAAAATAATAAAATTAAGTTTAAATGATTTATAAAAATAATAATAGCATAATTTACGAAATTGAGTTTAAATGATTTATTCATAAAAATAATAATAGCAAAAATTACGAAATTAAGTTTAAATTATTTATAAAAATAATAATAGCATAAATTACGAAATTGAGTTTAAATAATTTATTCATAAAAATAATAATATTAAGTTTAAATGATTTATAAAAATAATAATAGCATAATTTACGAAATTGAGTTTAAATGATTTATTCATAAAAATAATAATAGCAAAAATTACGAAATTAAGTTTAAATTATTTATAAAAATAATAATAGCATAAATTACGAAATTGAGTTTAAATGATTTATTCATAAAAATAATAATAACACAATTTACGAACGTATTAGTTGTCGATTTATAAAGTACGACATTAACAATCATATAATTTACTTACTAAAGGACAAAAAAATAATAGTAGTGTATTCTAGTTATTAATTTAGTGAACACCTGAGACCTGGGAAAAACGCGTCAAAACGATGGGATACTTCATCGTGAACTGATCTAAAGTTTGGTGATTTAATAATTGTCTTCCCCAAATATTCGAATCGCTTTTCCGGTGGAACTCTGATACAATATAACCACAACCAAAAAAAACGCTAATCTATATTGGCACTCAATCTAGTATTTTCTGACATGTCGCGATTGTTGGAAGTTTAAAATCAGCGCGATTGTTGGCATTTTAAAATCAGTAGGCGTCCATGGCGCTGCGGAATTTTTCCTAGGGCTCATGCAGGTTAATAGGAAGTTTGTGATAACAAAAACACTTTACCTAATGGTTGAGTCCTGGGTGGTAAAATTGGGTTGTCGTCCGGAACCCGGGTAGCTGCGTCCTCGATAATTCGATTTACTTTGTGATACATTGTAATTGGTTATGAAATGCTAATTGACAATTTCGATCTTATATACTCGGGTGTGTAGATCGGTGAAGGGAAAGTGTGTGCGGTTACCACCAATGCTGGATGAGATTAACTGTCCTCGTGAGAGAGTGTGTTGCCGAGTTGCGTCGCCTATTGGTATGCGGATGTCTGCGATTAAGTTTGTATGCGTAATGCTAAAGTTGGTTATGTGAGAGGGAATATCGTTATCGATTGATTGGAACGTAAATGTCAAGTCGAGCAAAATATTCTCTGATTAGGTTATTTACTTTCTCGGTGTATCACATTATTTCTGGTGGATGAACCCTCGTGGGCAATCAATTAGTTCATAACAAGTAATAGATATTATATATTTTAAGTTATTGACTTTTAGCCTTTATTCCTAAATTTCCTAAAAATTTTTATTTATTATTTGAGTTATATTATAGAGAATTCTTCATTACAATTGCCGCTCGGAATTTGTTTATCGCCTAATCTCGTACTTGTAAATAGAAGTTTTATTCGGAATTGTTAATTTCTAGGTCATAAAAACTAAAGAAGAATTTTATTTCTTGATCGCACAGGTGATAAGTACTATTTAAATTCATAAATTCTTTATTCATGCTTTTCAGGGATGTCCCATTTAGATCGCATTACTAGTAATCACGGTTTGGAAATTAAATTCTTAACGTTTTTTGTTCTTAGTTGTTCGGTTGTATTCGAGTTGATTGTATTGATCGTATTCGAGTTGATCGTATTGATGACAGGTATTACTTAGGAATTAAATTTTTCGATTTTGTATTCTTAGTATTTTCAGGGATTTTTCTGGCTTCTGGGCCTTAGAAGTTAAACCTAACCCGGAGGAATTCGGAAAAAATCCACCGTCATTCATCCTTGTATTTCGTGGATTTGATGGAGTCTTGGTATTACTTGATAACGATGTTCTTTATTATGTAGTTGTGTGGGTTTTTGTGTATTTTTAATCTACTGTACTTTTATTATTTAAAATATTGTTTAATTCAATTTTCCTTGTATCGAAAACTTATCGTGGCAATCGTTATATCTAGAAGTGATAGTAACTAAGTCCTTTCCGCTTTTCTCTCTTTATTAAATTTATTTGGATCCAATTAATATGCGAATGGTTTCCATGTTTAATTTAAGGAAAAATTTCTATTGGCCTCAGAACAGGTTGTCCGAAGCTCACACTCATGATTTTATTTTATTATTTGCCTTAGAAAGTATCTGATTCTCAATTGGGATCTTATACCTACCCCACTAGCTGTAATCTTCACTCAAGTAGGCGTTGATTCTCTACCTTATGTTGGGTTTATATTGAACTAGTTATTAAGCTTCAGGGTGGAATAATGTCTTAAAACCTATAACTACACTCTATCCGAATTTGATCAAATTATACTTATTAGGTTAGTAATTAACATGTTGTATTTAGCCCAAATTAACAATTAAAGAAAATGATTCTTAGCATTTCATTTTAACCCTTATTAAAGCTTATATTTTAAGTTCATAGCAGCTACTTGAACCTATAATTTACTTAAGTTCGTATTCCTAATTTAAAATTAGTTCGTGGTAACCACTCAATATTTATGATTACTTTAACTTCGCCTCAATAGCTTGAAAATTTACAGTTATATTAAATACCTAGTGATAGTTTGAATCTATAATTGATTTTAAATTTATAACAACGATTTCATTTTATATTCCCGTCACCTTTCCCCTGGTTGACCTTAGGCGCCTTGTGTTCATATTATAGATAATGAGTGGCCACTGGACTACTCGTGTGGTGATTTTGAGCCGTATGTAAAATAGTTTAGGTCGAATTTATGGAAATTGAGAGACGAGGAGATAGCCAAAAGACCACTTCCTTATCCCTCTCTTCCCCTATACGGAATAATATTGACGTTCCGACCCCTGCGTTCCGCACGCCGGAGTCTTCACGGGCGCGAATCATTGGCGATTTTCCACGCACTTACACGAATTCGAATAGTATGTTTGATTTTAATAACTTGTAATGTGTTTTGGCTGTGGGCCGGAAAAATTTCGACAAATATAAAACAAAGTTTTTATGCATTATAAATATTTTATTAAAATAACAATATAAGTTACCCGATCCAATCATAAACAAAATTATCATAAAACATCACCCTCCCCACGCCGACACCCAAGCAGAGCTCAATCGAGGTTGCGAGGATGCGACGTGGAGAGAGTTTTGAAATAAAACAAAAACTCTCACTCACATCGTATTAAAAACTATTTCACAAGTAAAACGATTTCAAGTTTTAAAAACTGATTAAAATCGTGTAAAAATGAATCGGTATATATACCTATTGGACGACCCTAACCTTGCGTGTTCTTTTTGATTTAGTAAAACAAATTTTAACCTTGGAATTTTCTGGTATATTCTAATCTTTAATTTTATTATTTTGAGATTTTATTTGACAATTTTTTCTTTAGATTTTTAATTGAATTATTTCTAATTCAAATTATTTGATTTTTATTTCATTTTCATGATGATGATGATGATGATGATGATGATTGAAAGCTGGCATGACTTTTTCCTTCCTTTTAAAAATAAAGAAGTTATCGATAAATGGGATGTATGTTTCGGTAGTTTGATGATTACTAGGAGTAAACGGCTGCACACACAATGTATTCTATCCATAATTCTCATCCGTCATGGACATACTCATTGACATATTCAACTTTTCTGATCGATGGTTGTCATCTAGTTATTCAAGCAGATCTGTAATAACGGATGGAAATAGAGTCTATTCCATTTTAGTGTGCTCTCTCGATAAGAGGTAAGTATTATTTGATCACGTTTGAGGAAATTGTTTAATTATGTCTGTAGGTAACCTAGTAACAAACTGTAATGCACTTTATTCAATGCAGGCCTAATGACTTGAGAATTTATATGATCGAGTATGAGCAAGCATGTATAATTAGGATGGAAAAACATCGGTTATTCCTATCTAATCGATGTCAACATCAATCAATTTTAATTCTCCTCACCAAGTTTGTTGAGTTATAACTTTATGTGGTTCGGTAGAACTGTTTGCTCTGACTCCACGTGCTCTTTAAATGATACTGGAATAACTCAACACAGGAAAACTTTTATTCGATACCAACAATTTCACAGCGATTCAAAATGTTACTTTTACAATATTGGCAGGAATCCCAACGGGAACCGCCTTTTCAATTAACTACTAAAATATCATTGACAAGTCTGATTAGTTTTCATTTCCGATCTCACGTACCTCTTTCAACTTTCTTTTAATCGCAATTTTTCTAAACTATTTTGTGTCCCTGTTGTTGATTTGAGACTCCCTTATATAAGGAAACTCTCCTCAAACAATTAATCCGATTGACGGCAATTTACATTGGACTCTCGGGGAACTAGTTAAACAATTTACTTTCATCTTTTGGCCGTTTCGGCCATTCCCCGGGAGAAAACTACGAAATAAATCACATTAAGGAATAATCAGTTCCCTTCGTAATAAATTTATCCAAATCGGAGAATTTTTCCCTAATTAAATTTATTTATTTTCGTCATTTTAATTAATTAATTAATTTGTACTTTCTAAATAACTTTTTCTATGGATCCAAAATTAATTTTATATTATTATTTTCGTACTCGTCTCGTCAATTTGCATCGGCACATACCCATTTCCCCCGGAAAAAAAATGATTTTAATTTTTTTAATATTTTTAATTTATTATTTTATTTTTCCAAATTTTTATTTATTATAATAATTTTTTTAAATCACCTAATCCTAACACTTATAATCTAGAGCTATATTGTGTTTAATTCCACCACCAGCAATTCACCCTTAATATGCTCCGAATATTTGCTCTTTGCATTCTTTACAAATCTTTCAACCCACGCTCGAACTTTGACTAATCTTCTCCGACATAAAAATGTTTCAATCCCAAAACAATCCGTTTTTCCTGTTCACGTTTGTTTATTTGCCCTTGTAACCATTATAAAATCCTTCTCAAAATTTTCTACACAACACATTGTTCGTAGCTCTTTACATTCTTGATTATTGATACTCATCTTTAACCAGTCACCTTCATCGGCTCAATACTCCGAACCTTTCGACCACAATTACTTTCAATAAATTCTATAGCTGATAGTTCTCTTGATACTAAATCCGCTGGGTTTATCTTTGAGGGAACATAATTCTATTGCTTCGTCGCCGTACATTCTTGTATAAATCTTATCCGGTTGGTGACAAACGGTTTGAACAATCTTACATAGTTTTGGATGCAATAGATCACGTCTTGATAATCTCACCAAAATGAAATTTTATTCCTTCGTTTAACTCAAATTCCTAAAGCTCTCCTATCTAAATTAACTCCAACACAAGCTCCCATAAGATCAAATCGCTTCATGCTTACTATTTGAACTGGTGCTACCTAAGCCGTTGATGCAATCAAAATGCTTCTATACCCAGTTTTGGTTTCTTCACGTAAATATTTAACTGATCCATAGGCAGTAGTCAAAGCATAGGAAAATACATGAAATGGCCAATCATTACACCTTTTCTAGGTAGGTAGATGCGTCCCATCTGGCACAAAGCATTCTAATTGGCTGGTGGAAAGTGATAACTCATCGTGTAGAGGATGAGTCACCGTTCATTTTGAATCGTCATGTCTTTGTGTGATTCATGGTATGACTCACACACGAGGTCAAAGAAGTCATGTCAGGTGAAAAGCATGATTCATACATGTTTTCAAAAAACATTTCGAAGACAAAACCAAAACATACCTCTAGCAAAAGTTTTTATGATTCATCCGATGACTCATACATTTTTCGAAAAATTTCACCTTTCGCTCACAGCTCTCACAGCTTTCCAAGATGACACACATCGTTAACCCACTCTTTTACCTCCTTAGTCGATTCCTGCGATAACATTTCGTCCCAATCAAAACCGAATAAGTTATTAATAGGTTATTAGTAATAACCAAGTGCAAAAGACTTTTTTATTGCCGCAGTTGAAGTAATCTGTCCAGAAATACTTAATCTTTTTACTCAAATTATCTGGTCACGTCAAACTGAAGAATGAAGAATAGAAAACATTTCGAATGAGATTTGTGCATCGTTAAACATAATTACAAAAAGATTCGTATTTTCCACTAGCTTTGGATGAAACGTCAGATAATAATGATACTGCTCAACTTGCTACTTTTATTAGAGGTGTTGACAGTCAAATGAATATTACTAAAGAACTACTCAAACTTGTGAGTTTGAAAGATATGACCACCTGAAAAGATAAATAAGGTGCTGCCGTAAATTGCGCTCCTCGTCTCCAGATAGATTTAGAAATCTCGTAGGTATCGCAACAGATGAGATCTCTTCAATGATTGGAAAAAATTATCGTGGAGTTACTTTAATTTTCGATCACATAAAACCTCTGGAAAAAAGTTCAAATGATTTTGAAATGTTCATTTGCCATTGTTTTTTGCACGCCGAGAATCTATGTGCACAAGTGTTAAATATGTCTCATTTGATAACAGTTATTGTCAAGGTAATTAATTCCATTAAAAATAATTCATTGAAACATCATCAATTGCAAGAATATTATTGCGATTTTGAAAATTAAAAGAAGAAATTGAAACTTCAATGAACAATAATAGTCATAATATAAGTGGACTTCTAGATTTATGTTTTCTAACAGAACTAACAATGAAACTGAATGAACTAAATCAGAAGTTACAAGGTGAAAATAATTTGATTACCCATTGCTATCAAGATATAAAATCCTTCAGCTTTATAAAAATCAATTACGATCAAACTATTTGATTCATTTCTCATTATTAAATTATTGACCAAAAATTTAAATATCAAAGGGTTACAAGAGAAACAATCAAAAAGAATGGTTAAACAATAAAAAATAAAAATTTACGAAATATTGAGAAAATAATATCAAAAAATAGAGAAAAATAAGGAGAAAAATAAAATATTTAAAATAAAATTAAAGCAATAAAACCCCCGAAAAATAGCCGAAAATAGCCGAAAAAGGCTCAAAATACTCTGATTGGTCGCACCCAGGCATGAAAACACTATATATACTGCAGTCATTTTCATAATTTTTAGACTTTTAGACATTTTTGTTGACACAAAATTTTTAGACATTGACAATTTTTTAGTCAATGTTTATGCCGATGTATGACAATTTTTGAAATTTGGATGCTTGACTGACAAACTTGTCGATCGTAAGTATTGTTCTTTTTTGTAGAAATATATTTTTCTAAGTTAATGTTTTGTTTAATTTAACTTATTCTGGATGGCCGCGATGTCTTTTGGCATCGCTCGGCAGGTTCCCCCTAACTTATCTATATTCATTTTATACACATGTTAGTTCTGGAGAATGGCAAGGCAACATTCAATTCCGGCCGTTAAATTGGCAGGACGTTGACGTGTTGCTTTGTCACAATCCACCCTTCGGTGTCTGCTTAGTCTGGTCAGGCCTTATTTCACTGATCACGGGGTAGGACACCGTCGTAATTCACCGTGGCGGCCATTTTCAATGTTGGTCGGAGCGGTAAGAGGGTAAACTGCGGGAAGATCGCCATAATTAAAGGGTTAACATTTGTGTAAATGTTTAAGTAGGAAAATTGAATTTTAATTTAACTCCAGCCGATTATTATATTATCAAGGGTACGACTAGTGATAGAAATTTAGGTCAACGAAAGTATAAAGTAGGGTTAAATCACGTACATTGTTTGATAATCATCATGGTAGAAAATTAAAATAAAATGATACATTTTGGCATAGATCTGTGAGATGATAATATAAATATTTACGAATGGTGGTAACTGTGGCGACCATAGGAAAGCAAATATGAGTTGTTGGATTAAAATAATGACATTATAATAATGCATTCATTTCAATTTACCATAGGCTAACGTTTGTATGAAACAAGGAATTTTCCATAAAATAAGGGCGGAACGCTGCCCAAATTTTTGAAAAATATTTTTAATAAATAAACAGTAATGACGACAAATTGATATAGGAATTGTAGAAATAGATGAGTATGGACAAGCGTATAGATAGAAAGAGACGTAAGACCTTCCATCGGCAGTCAGGAACCCGAAAGTGAAAATATCATGAGGAGTAGTTCTAGAAATGAAGCTCACCTGCTCATGAATTTTCAGCTGCTATATACAGTACCAACATGAGCTTGCTCATGGGTATATAGTGGTAGGATTAAAATTGTGGGGCGTCTGGGTGAGACAGCATAGACCCTAGGAAAAGAAGGTATTTTGATCGAGGAGGATAAGTTTGAATAAGCTTTGTACAGACCTAAACAAATTAATTACACCCAGTACACCAGCAATTTACAGTATATACGGCTATATATACATGCATATGCGGTGTGGCATTTAGCCGGTATCGATCAATAAATGTTCTGTGATTTTACATTTTCCAAATTTCTCATCGTACTGGAATTTTAATTTTAAATCGGTTATTTTTGTGCACCACTTCTTCTGCACTGCCACTCATTTATTGTTGACGTGCCATGACATCATTAAATATTTAGTCACGTGATCGGTGATTTTGTTATATTTTATTTATTGATACTGGGAAATTTTATTCACTTGATACCTTTTGTCTTTCCAGTTGCAGTTCCATCTGTTGGAAATACTAGTGAGTATATTCTTCGTGCTCTCTTAGTCACCTATATTCCACCAGGTTCTAAGTTCGTTGGATGTTGTGGCTCCCCAATTCACAATCAAACTACTAAGAAGTCAATGCACTCGATCTTCTCGGAGGATAAATGTTGTTATCCAGCAAGAGAAGAAGCCCATCAATTGAAATCAAATGTATTGTGTTTAGTCGGCCAGTGTCTTATTTGATTGGTATCATACAAAAATTTTATTCCCTATTGTTGACTCAATCATTAGTAAAAATACACCGATTTATATTTATGCATGATTTTCAGATTTTTTAATAGAAATTTAATACACGGGTTTTATCCATTACTATGTTTGATAATGGCGGCAGATTGTACGAAGTTTCACCTATTCTTGTGCTGTTGAACTTGTACGATACCATGTTAATTTACCTTATTTTCATTGTCAGTACCACTATTCCATTTCAGTTAGGGTTTTGTATGATTACTTTCACATCGCCTTCTATTTTAAATTAATTATACTTTTGAACGTTATTCGGTTAGGCTCTCCTACTAATATTTTATAGATTACTTTTATGTTATTTTAATAATTCCGTTTATTTAACTTGTCTCTCTGTTCAGACTTGCATCTTAGTAATATGCACGCTGAAATTCTTGGGGTTATTTAATTAATTACAAAATCTCCATGCCACTTATTGAGATCGTTATTTAAACAATAAATTTACTTATTTAGACCGTTATTTGGATGTTTTAGTGATTCATTTTACGTTAACTTTATCGTCGTAGAATGCTCATTCCTTACTATAGGCAGATAACTCGGTATATTAAGTCAGGTTATTCATTTACGTTAACATTTATCGTTATGAGGGTTTAAACTCGGATAAATATTTTTGATTATCCTTTTTAATTATTCATTCTTGCTTATTCATTTTTGCTTATTGATTTTCAACGTTAACGTTATCGATATTAAGGCTTTTAACTCGGATTATTATTTTGGTTATCTTTTTAATTATTCATTTTTGCTAATTGATTTTCAACGTTGCAACGATTCTCTGCTCTTTTCCCACTCTCACCTCCCTTATTTGATCTTAGGGTTAAATAAATCGATATTATAATATTACGAGTGCCCACTGGACTACTTGATGTGGATGATTTTGAGCCGATGAGTAACGTAATTTTAGTTCGAATTTTCGGGAAATGGATAACGAAGGGGCAGCCAAAAGACTACTACCTCATCTTCCATCTTCTCCTATAAACGGCATGAATTGACGTTTGGGTTCTTGCGTTACACACGCCAGAATCTTCACGGGCACGAGATATGGGCGGATGGACCGCACTTCCACATCTCGATAGGTATATAGATTTTGCTAACTTGCATTGATTTCGGCTGTGGGCCGGAAAAATTTCGACATAGTATAACGTTTTCTATCAATTTATATATTTCCTAAGACATTGTTTGCATCATAGTTCATTATCATCATTCGCAAAATATTTCCCCATACATGCGTTCAAGTAGAGCTTACTTGAGATTGCTTGTAACGCAGTATGGAAAAATTGTCGATTATTGAGGTTGTCCGCTAGAAAACTTGAATCTGCTCACAAAAGCTTGCACACTCTGCATTAAAATTCTGTGAAAATGAATTGGTATATATACCTGTTCTGTGACCCTAACCTTGTGTGTTATTTTTGATGTATTTACACAAAATTCAACCTTGATCTTATTTGTTATATCTAATTCCTATTTTATCAATTTTTATATTAAATGAATAATTCTTTTTATTTTTCTTTTTAATAGAATATTTCTTATTGAAAATATTCGATTTTATGCTTTCGCTGCTAATTTTTATGAGATATCCATTTGGCGGTCAAATTTTATGTTCTCTTGTTATTTTTATGTTAATTTCATGCTGATCTTGATGCGTTTTGTTATTATTTTAATTTTACTTTGTTGGGCCAGGACACAAATAGCCTTGAGAATTGTTTAAATGTATCAGTAATACAACACGAAAACCTAGCACCAAGATAACTTAAAATATAATATACAACACCAATTAAACATTTTTAAATCTGAGAGAATATAAATAAATATAAAATCAAAAACATAAAAAGTAAAATAAAATAAATACAAAATGCATCAAGAACCGCACGAAATTTACATAAAAAATAACATAATAACAAGAAAATTCGACCGTAAAATGACCATTTATATAAAATTAAAAATTAATGAATTAAATGAATAAAAATAAAATATTTTTGGATGAATAAATTTAATTAAAAATGTTAAAAATAAATTACCAATTTAAATTAAGAAATAAATAAAAATTTAATTTAGATAACATAAATAATTTCAAAGTCGAATTTTGTTTAATCGCAATAAAACTAACACGCAAGGTTAAGGCCAAATTATAGGTATATATACTGATATGATTTGACAAATCTTAATCTTAATTTTCAGTATTGATTTTAAATCGTATTTTCACACTGGTTGTCAGCAGTTTCACTTTGGATTATTTAATTCGATGTTTTTAATTTGGATGGATTTATGAATTTTTATGGATGTATTCGATTTATTTAGGAAGGATATGAATTTATGGATTTTTATGGATGTATTCGATTTATTTAGGAAGGATATGGATTTATGGATTTTTATGGATGCATTCGATTTATTTAGGAAGTTTAATTCAATGTTTTTAATTTGGATGGTTGAATTTATGAATTTTAATGGAAGTAGCCGGTAATTTAGCTTTGGTTTTAATAAATTATTATGATGCTTAAATTATTTTCTAATTGTCGAAAATTTTCCGGCCCACAGCCAATACATTGCAAGATAGAAAAATCATATACAGTATTCAGATTCGTGTAAGTGCGTGGAATACCGCCGATGATCTGTGCCCGTGAAGACCCGGCGTGCGGAACGCAGGGATCGGAACGTCAATATTATTCCGTATAGAAGAAAGGAGGAGTAAGGAAGTGGTCTTTTGGTTACTTCCTCGTTTCTCGATTTCTTTAAAATCGACCTAAATGATTCTACAATCGGCTCAAAATCTCTAACACCGAGTAGTCCAGTGGGCACTCACTAACTATGAAATGAACATACATAGATCTTAAGGACAAAAAGAGGGAATGGGTAGCGGGGAAAATTGCGAAATCGTTGCAACACTTAAAATGAATAGCCATCGGAAAAAGATTGATCCGAACGACTCAAAATCACGAAAAATAATATTTAAATAAAAATTAAATAAATTATGTCAATTGAAACGGAAAATATGGGCAGAACGCTGCGCAAAATTTTGGGAATAGTTAAAACACTTATCATAAAAAACTGTAAAATAAGGGCGGAACGCTGCTAAAATTTTCCGAATCAACTAAAATACTTATAGAATATAGAAAAATAAAAGTGAAATGCGACTCAACGGTTGGTATAAGATTATTATGAAACTGAAAAATAAGGCAGAATGTTGCTCAAATTTTCCGAATTAATTAAAATACTTAACAAAAATAGTAACGTAAAAATGGAACGCGAAAAATAAGAGCGGTACGCTGCCAAAATTTTCGAACCAACAAAACTACTTTGTCTAAAATTGTAAAATAAGAATGGGTTACGGCTAATGTTGTATATCAATAAAAAAATTATTTTATAAAGCTGAGGAATGAGGAAGGATCCCTACTAAAAACTCGATAATAATAATAATAATAATAATAATAATAATAATAATAATAATAATAATAATAATAATAATAATAATAATAATAATAATAATAATAATAATAATAATAATAATCATAATGATAATAATAATAATAATCATGGTATTTGTAGTAACGATGATAATAATTATGATAATAATAATAGTAGTAATAATCATAGTGGTAATAACAATAATTATAATGGTAGTTATAGTAACAAAAATAATAATATAGGAAATAGTAGCAACAATTAATAAAGGTAATACATATGATGGTAACAATAATAATGTTAGCAATAATAATAGGGAACATTGTCGTTATGATAGGGATAAGAGTAAGAGAACTAGTGTGTGAATACTTAACATAACCAAGGGTGTACCGACCAAAGAATAATCTTCGACATGGACAACGATAAGAAGGACTATGAGAATGGTCATAACAATGAATGATATGAGAGTATAGGTTAACCTTTGAAAGAGATAGGAGAATAATGGGACCTAAAAATCGAAATCGAGCACAGGCCTTCTATCGGCAGCTCGTTGGATCCATAAATCGTTCGGTCAATTATAGCATTAGCAATAGCGCTCACTTTTTGCGGACCATCTACCCACTCGAACACAGTTCCAACGTTGCTTAGCAACGGGTGCCGAGTGGTAAGCGAAGAATATTTGTATGGGGTTGTCTGGGTAACAACCATATAGTTTCAAAATATCAACACCCAGAAACCCACCAACTTTTATGTTTTTGATTTTATATTTTTATTGTATCTTTCTCATATTTTAAGGTTGTTGAATTGTTGTTAAATCTGCATGTTATATTTGAGTTCTATTTTCAATTCATTCAAACAAAATCCAGTGCTAGCCCAACAGCTCCATTTAATGTAGAGTTGAAATCTCAGCCTCCAAATTTACAAATGCAGCTAATAGAATTACAATCAAGCATCTACCTCATATGCTTGTACGAAGGGAATAAGATTGAGTATCAAAATTATATCCTCGAAGATAAATTGGCAATGTGGATCAGCGTTTGAAACTACTTATCGCAGCGAATCATTTTTTCCAAATTAAACCTGATAAAAACAAAGTGTCGCAGCAGGTTACTCTATGAAAACATGACCAATTGACTACGATGCGCGTTGACTAAATTATCTTTTGATATAAAAAAATCACAAGTAAAATACAAAAACAAGTGTCGCATTAATTGTAAGATAAAATATTTTGAATAATTTGTTGTTTTATTTTTATGCGTGGCCCAACTCAGTTCAGCAATTTTTTTTTGGCACACCAAACAATTTGGGTTGGGTACCCTGGCTTAAATGTTCTAACAAATGTTTAAATAATCAAAATTTTAATACAGCAATTTTACCATATATATTAATAATTAATTTTGTGTTTTATTTATTAAACACTTATTAATAAAATAGATACTTGTTTTAAGTTGCAAGGTCATATTAATATGAGTAAAAAAACCATATTCAGTACAATAGAGATTCCTAAAACCTTGGACGGTCCAGATTATCTCATAGATGATATTCTACAAATTGGCAAAGTTATTTCAAGTTTTTTTGGTTTGTCTTGATAATTAGCTGAGAATAATTACTAATTATTGATTTTATGAATTTAGAATTATTTGGAGCATCAATGCGAATGGTAAAGAATGATGTTGATGGAAATTTAAGGGTTAATATTTATTTCTTAATTATTATTTCTTGATTAAATTATTTGACTTATTTAATGCCGTAAAAGTTATTCTGATTATTTACTAAGAAAATTTCTTTATTAACAATTAAATTGAAAATTTATTAATATTTTTAATACTTCAAAGATAAATTAAAACTCGATTTTCAATTTATTTTGATTTTTTATCTCTACATTTTCTGTTAAATTCCAAACTTATAAGTTTTTACAAATTTCATGATTACAGATTATGTAGGTCAAAATAATGTTTGGAAATCATACCAATGAAGCAAATATAAAACCAAATGTCTATTGACACAATTTTAATAAATAGTTAAATATTGAAATATACTATGAAATAATATATTGTAATATGAGGAAATAATTTGAAAATTCTGCACAAAGCTACAATATTAAAATACATTATTAAAACGCTTATAGTTATTTTGCTAATTAGCAAATAGAGCGAAAATTATGAACGCTTTTTAAAGGTGAAGGCTACGAATATTAAGCTGATTTATTACCGAAACTGAAGTTTATGATTAACTTCACCTTCCAAAAGCTTCCATCTGATCCACCTAGTGAAAGAGACTTTTGAAATCAGATTTAAAAAAAATGACTTATAAATATGATTGTAAAGAATAAATATATTAATTCAAACAAAAGAAAACAGGAATAATTTTTGCAATAATTTTTATAAAAGGCACTACGAATGGTATGAAGGATGAAAGCGTAAAACAAATGCATAAAGCGATAAATTAAAACTTGGTAGTAGGAGAACGAGTGCATTTCAGAGCAATATTGAGGCCCCGGGCAGACAACTTTCGTGAGACCTTTCAATACTTAGAAGGAAATTATGGTAACGAAAACAAAATCAACTTTTGAAACATATTCTGCCAAAATTGGATTATTCGCTTAACAGTTCAACTAATCTTATATAAATCATTTAATAGACTTTTAATTTGTTCACCAGGTCCAAATAAAGCGAACCTGAGAGAATTTTTTATATCAAAATAGTTCTCTAATAATTTCCACAGGATTTTCTTTGGATTTTTAAAAACCGCGATTTCCGGTTTTTAATTTTGAGAAAACCGTGGTTTTCGGTTCAGTTCGGTTTTTAAATTTTATGTTTTTTTACTGTAAATATAATCAAAAATTAGTTAATTTATAAAAGAAAAGAAACAAAAATTTTATTTTAAACTTATTTAAATTTCAATTTATTTTTAAAATATAATATAAATTGGTTTTATTTCTTATAACAAAAAATAATTTAAAAAAATAATAAAAAAATTTTCTTCTGGAACTTCAAAGTTTAAACTTTTAAACATGAATAAAAAAATAAATAACAAAATATATTTCCGTATAATAGGTACTAACTGCTAAATAAACACAATTAATGGATAAAACTCAAAAGACATATATAAATTATATTTTATTTATTTATTCAATAATATTTCAAAAACACCAAACAATCAAGGGAATGATCACTAAGACGGGATCTTAATCTTCGACTAAAGTTTAACGAAGTTGAAAACACCTGTTTAGGTTCTTATGTAACTGCTGAAGAATTGTCGTTCTCTCATCAGTTTTCTTGTAGATAGCAAATTCTTCTCTAAGGGAACAATATGATTTTTATAGTCCCTCTTTAACAGCATTGATTTAATTTTCTAAATTATTTTCATTTGTAATGGAAAAAGAAATATCACTGTCACGGCTTAATCATCATCTGTTGGTTCTGATAGCTTAGGGTACAACCCATTCAACAATCGCGTACCGAAATCGATATCTCCCTTAGTTGGTACCTTTTACTGGAGAAGACAAGGCAAAAATGAATTCAGTTATTTGTTCTCTCTTGAACATAATCTAGTCCTGATATTTTTTAAAAAATTTCTAATGAGTGGTACGGAGCCTGAAGAATTACGAGCTCTTAAAATATTGTAAAATTTTCTGAAAAGAAATTGGATGGCACCTTTAGCAGTAATTAGATTTGCGTCTTTTCGATCAAACGCAAGTGCAGTGAGTTCAATTGGTTTCAAAATACTGCATAAACCTTCAAGTACATTGGCATTGATCACTTTAAATAAATGCGAAGCGTTTAATTCTTTTAATGCTGCTTCAATCGGTTTCTGGAGCATCAAAAATTTGTGAAGTATCTGTGCTTCAACAACTGTCGATATCTTGAAAATTTTAACTATTATTAGCACTTTATTTAGGATGTTGGGTACTGTTAAATTCTCAGAAACTTCTTTGCCATCTTCATATTCACCCAATGAAAAATCTTCGTTATCAGCATCGCCACCAAATTCATCTTCATTGATTTCGATGTGTTCTAATTCATTTTCACTATCGTACTTTCTGTCATCATAATTTGTTTAATTTTTGGAATAAAACGTATCATAGACAGCCAAATGAAGCCCATGATTTAAACACAATTGTACTTCTGCTGAACATTCTCGTCCGTAACTGACCATAACGTTTTAAGATGTTCGGTGACTGTAGACAAAAGTTTTGTAGCGTTGCATGATCCACTTATTCTATTGAGTCTATGCACATTTATATTTATTTATGGGCGTCGTTGTGAACTCGTCCATTCATCTAACGTTATACTAAACTTTTCATTTTTTTCTATGGCTTGAACATATTTTACAATTTGCTGTGATTTGTTTTCGTATTCAGTATGATTGACCGCCATTGTCCCTGTCCGGCTTTGTGTTAAGAAATCGTCGAAAAAAATTTGACTTCGTAATTCCTCAAATGGTAAAACCATCTTTGGTTGCAAACTCTTCAGCTATCTCCGCAAGAGTTGCGCGCACCAATTTTTGATTTTCTTTCAAGTTTGCCGTGTTTGCACTTGTCGATGGTGTGTTTCTTTCCGAATCTGAATCAATGGTTCTTTTGCATGAAATTTTATGCACATTCCACATGTGATTGCCCATTGCAGGCGTAGATCCTTTGCAGTTATTTACTTCTGATCCGCATTTCAAGCATCTCGCATTATTATTAATGCTATTCTTAGCAGTCATTTTGACGAAATGCTCCGAAACTATAGATGACATTATCTAGGGATCGCAAAAATGACTAGATAATAACAATAATGATCTATGAAAATTTAATTATAATTAAAACTGTTGACCTTGGTAATTTCGGTTTATAATTACACCTGGCTATAAAGCTATGATTATAAAATAATTGTGGAGTTTTTTGCAAGGTTGTCGCTAGTAATTGTTATGTATGTACAGTCAAACCCGGTTATTGTCACATCCGAGGGACGGCGAAAAACGAGTGATTATAAGCGGAGTTGACATAAAGCGTAGTTGTGCAGTGCAGCTTGTTGGTAGCCGGGGATTTTTATTTGTGTGACAATAAGCGGAGTGTGACATAAAAAGGAGTGACAATAACCAGTTTGACTGTAATTGGATTTTAAATTCGGTATTATTGAAACGTAATTTTTATAGTGCTTTTTATATATTCATAAATCACAATAAATAAACTTCATTTAACTTAATAATTTTAAAATTTTTCAAAGGATTTCTTTGAAAATAAACATTAAAACTGAGTGAAAATTTAAACATGAAAAGGACAAATTTTTTTATTTTATTTTTTCACTTTTGTAAGCATCGTATGAGTGTTACATTTATTTTTATATTATACAATGTTCCACAAAACAACCTTGTTTATAATAACCTCATAATTTATAATAATTTGATACTGTTGAATTAAAATAAATTCGACCCCCCCTTGAAACAAATTCAACTGTGATAGTTTTCCTGGAATTTAGTGAATTGGCCTGGAATTATAATTAATTATTATTTCTAATTAATATGTGATATATTTAAATGAAAAAATCAATAATAAACACAACCAAATGATTTATTTTTAATTATCGATATTTCAGCACAATATTCTCTATCCAATGTAAATCCATTGACAAAATCGCGCGATTTGCACAGTAAAATCACAATAGTACAAGCTTTGAAAATAGCAAAAGCCTTACTACAGTTACAGCTATTAAAGCCACAAAATAAATAATTTATAAATCATTTAATATTCACATAGCTGATAGGTCAATGATCTCTAATTCTTGGACGCGCTGTGCCATAACATTTAGGATCCCCGTGCAGCAAACTTTGCATATTTGATTATGCAAGTTATAATTTTCGCTTTTCGAATTAAATTTGTGTTTATGCTTCGTAAATGAATTTCATCTTTGTTTTTTACTTTTAATTTATTGCTACTGGAGAAACTTTTGTAGTGTATATAATATTTGAGGGCCCCTCAAACATAAGAAGCTCTAAAACTAGGCACCGAACCGATAAATCCTCCAGGGCGGGTTTTATTATATGAAGAAAATGATATTCCCTTTGAATGGAAAAGCCAAATATAAAGTTGATTTTTTTTATTGAAATAATAAATGTTGTCTCATTAAGACTTAATGAAAAATTCAAAAGACTTGATTCATGCATTGAAATATTTTGATTTTTGACTCTTACCGTAAAACTGCAAAATCTAGATGCAAAAGAGTGACCGAATTCCTGTAACAATAAGGAAATTCCCACTATGTGTTTTACTCATTTCATATTCTGTATGGGTTAGAGCCGATTATTGGCTGTAGCTTTAATTTCTATTGAAAATGAAATAAGGAGCTCCTTGATTGTTCTGATTTGGTTGAAAAGTTGACATCTATGAAAGTTTGAAAACTTAAATTTTAAATTACATATTTTTAACATATGTCAAGTCACCGCATCATTTGGAACATAATAGTGCATGGATGATGGGGCCCTTGCCCATTTTACATAAAGTGTTGTAATGACATTAGAAAAGTAATGGTATTCACCTCATCAGTCGAAATAGTGAATGAATTGAGACATACAATTAAAAACGGTTGTCAGGAAATACGAAAGATATATATATATATATATATATATATATATATATATATATATATATATATATATAATATATATATATATATATATATTAATTGAAACATACTATAGATATATATGGCAATAATTTAGCTAGAAAAATTTGGCAGATCATTTTAATGATTGTTCTGTTCTCTACCGATATAAATTAATCCAGTTTGAACCACTTGATCTTCGGCAATGAAAATTATATCGTTGGTGATAATGTAGTCAGTGAAGGAACGTGCTGCAAAAGTAAAACCAGCTCTAAGGAATTAAATTTTGATGAATTTTTCTCCCCAGTCATTGGACTGGATGTCCTGATCCGATAGCTGATGGTTTGCTAAGTAAACAAAACTGATGATTTTGTTTGGTTGTGACTTTGCGGTTATTTCACTTCATAGCCCGGGAACTAACCTTTTAGTAGACATTCATTTTTATGACATTTATTTAATAATTTTTTGGAAAAAATTGTACTTATCGTTAACCAATAAACGCTAATAAATTTATATTATTTTTTAGATTTAGAGCATTTTTTAAAATTAAAAATTTAATTTAATTTTAATTTATCGAGCTGGTAGGGTAGGGAAGATGCTAGAACCTTTCTCGATTGCAAACACTCAAAGCCTGGAAAGTAAAATTATTATTAAATCTGAGTTTTATGGTATTCGTAATAGTAGAGAAACAATTAGTGCAAAAATAAATTATTAGTACTGATTCGCATTTATGAATGATTTGTCAGGATGAAAGACGAGTAAATAAAATAAATAGATTTAATCAGCGGCGTAGCCAAGATCTCAAAGAGGGGTTCAAATTTTTTTCTCGTATGCCAACCCTAGCAATTCTAAATATATTTCCAAATCTCAAAACTCAGCAATAACATTTATTTTTGATTTTCAGAATTCACACGTCAAGTCGACGTTTTCCTTCGACACATTATTGAACTTTAAAAATTTAAGTAGTCGAAATCCGTTAGGTAAACCAACAACTTTTGAAATTTCCGAAGTTTCTTAGCTCAATTTAATGTTTTATGAAAAAAATTTCCCCTAAAAACCCTTGCAATTTTGTCTAGGAAGCCTGGGTGCACCTGTATTTAATCTCATTTTGCAACCCTTTAAAGCCAGTGGAACCCTTTTAACATATAAAATTATTTACGGAACCTTAAATTTTGAATTTCTAATGTAAGACGCTGGACATTACTGAAATGGACGTACAGTGTACTTTCACTTATTACGAATAAAAAATAAGGTCTCCGTCAAGGCAAATATTCTCAAAAAATCGGTCTTTATTAAATGGGATTTTCTATGCATAAAAAGTTTCAGGAACCCTTCATAAGTTTTAAGGAATTTAAAGGTTACATGGAATCCAAATTGAAGATCATTTATCTAGTTCTATATTTTCCAAATTGAGCCGTCTAAATTATTCTAACAATATACAAAATTTAATTTCGAAATTTTACTAATTTAAACAAGTAAATAAGCATTTTAAATTAATTTTAATTTGCTTCCATTTATTTATGCTGCGGTTTATGGTGCGTGTCCCACAACCGGCATTGGACTTCCAAAAAATTTGAAAACATTTTGTATATGTGAAAATAAATTATCAAATGTAAATCAACCAAACCCGAAATTATTTTCACATTTCCATTTCTATTATATATGTATTTTATTCCTAATTAAAAATATTTATCTCATTTTCTTTTCTCTCTAAGTTAAAATATATCGTAAAAAATACAATTTTCAAACAATAGTGTATTTAATATACAAAATAATTACTATGTAGTTTAAAAAATAGTCATTTATTGACATTTACATTCCACAAATTTTTTAAATTAAAATTTTCAAAACAATTTATTTAAATTTTTTATCATTAATTTTGAACAACTTTGATATTTTTCCAATTTTTAAAATTTTTGGTATGCTCATCAGTAATTTTAAACAAAAATGATATTGAGTGTAAATTAATTTAATTAAAGTAATTACTAATTACATAATTATTTACATTTATTTTATAATATATGAAATTGTTACATTAAAATAGTATAAAACATATCACCAATAAATTTTTTATTCCAAGTTTGTATGATTCTAATTCAATATTTAAATTAAACTGTGTTGTGATATTTAATGCAATTTCTCTCATCAGTACTATTAAGGTTATTTGAATTCTTACTTTTATAAATTCAAAATTTTCAAAAACTATCAAATAGAACTTGTAGAACTCAATAATGCATTTTCATATTCTGAACAATCTCAACATACGGTAATCATACCAGGTGTATCCAACTCATTTTAAAGTGAATTCATTTTCATCATAAGATAATTTTCTACAACCTCTGTTCTTGGATTTTCTATATATATAGGATCTTTATTTTCCTTCTCTTACCTCTTCATGTATTGTTTGAAACTGGGTGCAAATCATACCTTTCAATCTTGATAGCCAGTGTGCATTCGAGCGTTCTTTCCATTTACTGTATTTCAGTTCAAAACCATATTCAGCAAGAATAGTTAATCATGCTTGAAATTGTGGACTGACTGTCGTTTTTGAGTGTTCATGTAAACCTAAAAATTCTCTAAAATGCACAACATATTCATGTACAGTGAGAAGTTCTTTCCTGGTTACATACATGATTGTTTAGAATAAGGGGCTTTTAAAACCTGTACTTGTTTAGAAGCTTTCATTATATGCTTTAGTCCAAATTAGATCTTTGTCATATTCAGATGTTCCGGTATATAATGGTTCTGTGATTCTGGCATAATCTTTAATAAATCTTCTGTTAATCTGAGAAATGATCTTAACAGTTTTGAACATTTTGGTACTTCTGCATTCTCAATTTCAAGGTTATTGTACATAATTATCCAAGGTCATTTTACGTAATCACCACTTTGAATTTTTGTTTTACTGAAGTGGTCTTCATTTTGAATGCGTCTACTGGGTTTAGATGGATCAATAGGGTGAGAATCAAATTTTGAACAAAAAGTAAGTTTAAACAGTCTAAATGCAATTCAACTGTAAATCGTCTTATGAAGATATGGCGAAAGCTGTTGGGTATTATCTCAATTATTCAAGCGTCAAAATTCAATTCAATAGATCACAGCCTGGTTTCTACAATAAAAAGTATCCTAGAAATAAAGGTCAAAGAAGAATTTATTACGAGAAGCTTTTTATCTCAGTTGAAGAGTTGGGAATTATGCGTCAGATCCGCTGCTTTTATGTGAATGATAATCTGAGTGAAAAGTTGCTCTATACCAAGGGTCGGCAACTTTTTAGCTGTGGTGTACCAAGCCATACTGCTAATTAATCCAGGGTGCCATCTTATTTTTTTTACAAATAAGTAATGGTATATGTCTATCACATTAAAATATACAGTTCTTTATGAAATTAATTTGATCGCAAAATTTTCTTTTTAATATATTTAATTGAAAAACAAACAACATAAACTTTACCATCTTGTTGAAAGCCCCACATATGTTTGTGATATTATTTGACGTTGTGTGAAAATTGGTGTTTAATAAAGCAAATAAATATCATTTCAATACCAATACAAATATATATTTTTATCTGATAATATTAGAGGATATATGTGAAACCACCTTTAACAGTATAAGAGTCTCTATTACCTATACCACTTTATAGTGGAGTATAGAGTACCATTGACAATACTTTATATTTGCAAAAATAAACTCTAGTCCCCAACATTTATGATCAGGAAATTAAAATAAATATCTAACAATAAATTATAAAAAATGAATTTAAATTAAAAATAGCCAATTATATTTTAATTAAATCAACATAAAAAAATAAAATATACAATGTCAAAATGAATTATTTAATAAAATAAAATAAAAGATGAATTCTAAATTTACATTGTTAAAAGCTCCGAACAAAGAAACTCAAGAATGTCATGATTTTTTGAAAAATAATGAAAATCGGCTGTTTTCAATGTGTTTGTTAGATAGAGAAACGTTAGCATCGTTTAAAGTCCAGGAAATTACTAGTATAAACGAGAAAAAATTGAATAAAAACCATACAATTTCAATAAATAATAAGCACAAAATAAAAAATTCAAATAGTGAAGCTTCTAAAAAAGTGCTAGAAAAATATAGAAAGTTAGATGTCAAAAGACAGCAAGATAGAATTAAGGAAAAATTATCGTTTAAAACAAAAATCCAAACTTCTCAAAATATTGAAATGCCTGACGAAAAACCGGTTTTACCTGAATATATAAATCTAGAAAATGCAAATAATAATCCCAAACTTAAATATACTGCAGACCTCCACAAATTATTTGTAGAAAAATTCTACAAATTCATGGATTCTGTTGAACCGGCTGAGAAATTAATGCCTTTATCTCTTCCTAAAGATATTTCATACAATTCAGAGTTTCATACAGAAAAAAGAATGCTAATGTTCAAAAATATGACTGAACTATATCAGGACAATGTCAAAAATGAAGAAATATTGAAACAAAATAACGAAAGAAATTTAGTGATTATTCAAAATAATAAAGAAAAAATAACTCAGTTGCAAAATCTTTATCAATCAAGAATAAAATCCAAAGCTCCAACAAATTCAGAGTTTCCTCAGATTCCTCTTACACGAAATTTATTTTGGAGTCAACCTTTAAAAAGTTTAAAGGAAGAATCTGAAAAAAGAAAGACAATACAAGATGAAGTCATCAATATAACTAATATTGAAAACAAAGTATCAATAGTAAACCAGCACAAAAAAGAAAAAAGAAAATATACCAAACGTATAAAAGTAGAAATGTTAAAACCAGAAAGCCCCATTAAAACCAACTCAAAATCACGATTGCAAAAAATTGAGCTTAAAGAAAAACAAACAGAAGTCCCAAACACAAACGCAAAACCAAAAATTTTCTATGAATTAAAAGAATTTAACAAAACCCAGAGAGAATTAATAGAACGCAAAGAAAAAGAAGTTAAAAATAATAACCAAAATGAAACTCTTAAAATAAAATCCGCAAAATTGAAACAAGAAAGCAATATTGAAGGCAAATCAAATTTACAAATGCAAGAATTTCAGGGAAAAAACAAACAAATTGAAATTCACAAATTAAACAAAAAGCCAAATATTTTAATCGAATTAAAAGAATTAATTAAAAATCACAAACAAATGGAACGCGAAGAAAACCTTAATAAAACAAAGAATAAAACCGAAAAACAAATGAAAACAGAAAAATCTAAAACATCAATAGAAATTCTAACAAGTTTCCTTGAAAAGGCTTCAAACAAAAATCTTTTAAATAAAAAAATAAATATTCCAATTAAAAGAAAAGCTAATGATGATATTGAAGAAAGAATTAACAAGTTAAGAAAATTATATTAAGTTTTATTTTTTATTTGTATCAAATAATTTTTTATAATAAATTTCTCATTGTTGTTTTTTCTTAATTTTATGATTCCAATAATTATTTATATTTTTATTATTTAAAATTTTTTATTTGATAGTAAATATTAATTTTAAATATCAATGAAAATATTTCATCATAAATCTTATTTGTCAAAAATTGACATTTTTTATTGTTTCTTAAATTAAAAAAAGCCATGTACCAAGCAGGTCAAAATGACCGGCAAATCAATCAAAAAGTTTAAATAATTATTTTGATTATACTATTCAAAATTTATTATTATAAAACAAAAATCTTTCATAAAATCTCCAATATTTGGAAAATTAATTACAAAATTCAAATTATCTAATCTAATTTTGGAATAAATATAGATAAAACGATTTCGAGCCATTGCAGCTGAATAGAAAGGCTGTTGGAACAATTTATCATTGGTCCACAATTAACTAAGTTTTGTTTTTCTACCGCGATTGCGTCCCGATGAAATTAAAATGCCTATAAAAGCCTCCAATTCTGCTAACGAAATAAAATTCCTATTGGAATTTTCCAAAATTTCAATCAATTTATTCGGTTCCAATAAGATTTCTTCAAGCATTTTTTTTGAAAGAAAATAATGAAAAATATCTTTAATTGACATTTCACTACAATTCGGGATATTAACTCCAGAATTTAATATATTTGGATAATTTACAAAATTTTTTGTTGGTGTTTTATTCCATACCATACCTGATTTAGACGTATACGTATCTTCCAAGTCATAATCTGAATCTAAATCATCAATATCGAGCTCTGAATTCGAATCAAGTGATTGAATTGATATATTATCACTATATTTTCGAATTCGATGTCACTGTCATAAAAATCAGAATCAGAACTTTTATGTTCCATTTTTGATACCAAATAATATTGATAATAATAACAATTGAAAAACACGTGAAAAAATAAATTATAATAATGACTATATTTGTAGAATAATTATAAAGAAATAATTAAAAATAATTGTAGTGAAAATATAAAACAAAATTATCGATAAATGATTGATTAAAACTAAACTAAAAATTAGATCGAATAATACAACTAAATATAACAAAAAAATGAAAAGAAAAAGATATAAAAAACGAGACGCCTATGGACTTATTTGACAAAGAGAGTTGATGCCAATACTGGCTTACTGACCAATGGTATATGCGATAATGCATGGTGTATGTACTCTCCCCCACTCTATATTATTTAGAGGTCGCATTGCATGCTTCACGATCGCGTGCCTGTCAGTGCTAGCTAAATTATGCATATAACACATGTTTTGCTCTTTTTATAACTCTTTTTAGCCAATATTTTTAAGTCGGTCAAAATGACCGGCTTGGTATGCGACGTTCTAAAATGGCTTGGTAAATGGCGGGTTAATTTAATTAAATATTTTAAATTTGCAAAAAATAAATTTTAATTCATAATTTATTTCACACAATATTTAAACAGATCTTAAATATTTATTTACGTAAATTTTTACCATATAAATTTTTTTATCCGCTTGGCGTGGTCGCTAGTTACATCCAACTCATTTTTAAACGAATTAATTCCCGCCATAAAATAATCAATTATTTAAACACAAGCTAATTTCAATATCTTAACTTTACGCATACTTTTTAACATAAAATATATTTAGTAAGCATATTTATATTAAAGATAAATTAATTAGATTTATTAGGTATGAAACTCAATTTCATCCTAATTACTGGGTGGTTACTGGATTTGATAATGGGTGGAATTAGTTTTTCATAAATTTCAAATCAGTTCGAAACTAGTCTCGCATTAGAAATCACACCGAATATCACTGCAAACTTTATTGCAATTAAATTAGTTATTTAAATGCTATTTAATTTCATTCATTTTTGTTCCAAAGCATTTATCTTTTTTCTAAGAATAAAATGTTCAACAATTTTGGTTGCTAAACAACAGTAAACAATTTCCAAATAAATAATGTTGATCTTTACAAACATAATATTCAAATTTCGAAAAATTTTATAATCTGAAAGAAATCGTTTTTTTCATCAAGTGATTTTGTAATATGACTTTTACCTTTCTGCTAATTATGTATAAAAAATTAAAAAATTAAAATTCCATTTAGAAGTTGTCTTCCAGTAAAGACTTGATAGCAAACGGGGACTCGGCTGTCTCAATCTGTCAAATGTTGACACACGAAAAAAAACGCGGTATAAATAAGAAAGATCCATCGGGAACGATTGGACTGCTATGGTTGAAAAGGACCTTTGATTTCACAGTTGCTTTGCTGGCATTCCTAACTACTCATATCAATCGAAACAATCAGGCTACGATGGCTTTATATTTAAAGCAAGCTTACGACAAAACACTAAAATTCCATCACAACGTTTTCATGAAAACGACATTCAATACGGTAATATTTCTTTGATGTGCTCATCATGCGTACTTTCTGTTCTACTTCGACTTTCTTACAGGTAGATCATCCATAGCAGGAAACGTATTGCTAAAAATGCAAAGTTCACCGTTGAAAGATTTATATGTTTATTTATTGTAAATCCCGTGCAATAACAGCATGGAGTCACACTTTCATTCTGCTAAACCCGCCCCAACCACCGTTAAACAAACTTCACAATATTTTTTAAGATTTAATATATAATTTTTGTATATTTGAACTATCCAGAAGGCATTTAATTTTAATTTTCAAAAATTTCAATCAGTAATAATAATAATTATGAATAAATAATAATAATAATAATAATAATAATAATAATAATAATAATAATAAAAATAATAATAATAATAATAATAATAATAATAATAATAATAATAATAATAATAATAATAATAATAATAATAATAATAATAATAATAATAATAATAATAATAAAAATAATAATAATAATAATAATAATAATAATAATAATAATAATAATAATAATAATAATAATAATAATAATAATAATAATAATAATAATAATAATAATAATAATAATAATAATAATAATAATTATAATATAATAATAATAATAATAATAATAATAATAATAATAATAATAATAATAATAATAATAATAATAATAATAATAATAATAATTAAAAGATAACGCCAATAAAAAACCTTACGTACGATATATTTCGATAGCACAGCTATCATCTTCAGTTACTCAAAACCAACTAAAAATATTATGAAGTAACATTTAATTTAAACAAATTATTTTTTATTAATTTAATTTTTTAATAAATAAATATTTTTAAAAAATATATTTTAAATTAATTTAAAATTTTAAAATTTTTTTACTTATATTCTAATTTTTGAAAAATTAATGTAATTTAAAATTTTCTATTATTTTAATAATATTAAAAAAACAAACATGATTTAACATACGTAAACTATTTAAAAACATTCAAAACATTCGTAGTCACAGCACTCTGTACATTAATCTTTGGATCCAATGACCTTATCAGCAATTCTTCACATATCACTCGTTCCTAATAACTATTAAAACTTCTCAACAAAATTCTAAAATCAGACATTCCTATATCACTTTTACAGCCTCTATTGTGTTCACTAATATTGGTCAAACCCTTCAATCGACAATGCTCTAGAACTCGAGTACAGAGATGACGGGAAGTCTCTCCAATGTATGTGGCATTACACCCATTACTTGTAAATTGATAAACGAGATCAGAACACAATCCAACCGGAGTTTTTGATTTATTAATAAACATATTGCGTACCTTACACGAATTAGAGACGATCTTATACTCTAAATTTCCTATCAGTTTAACCAACTTCCTCTTATAATTTGTAAAGCCTTCAGAGTACGGCAATACTAACACATATTTAGGCTCAATTTTTTTATATCCATTTTTACCATCACCCAGACCAACACTCAATTCACACCCATCCGACAAATTACATTCAGACTTTCCACAACATGGATCCTTAGGATTTTTAATCAATTTATCAACAGTTTCTTTTATCATCAACAATAAAAATGATTTAGAATATCCATTCTTTATCAACATTTTTACCATCACCCAGACCAACACTCAATTCACACCCATCCGACAAATTACATTCAGACTTTCCACAACATGGATCCTTAGGATTTTTAATCAATTTATCAACAGTTTCTTTTATCATCAACAATAAAAATGATTTAGAATATCCATTCTTTATCAACAACTCAACCAATTTATCAACACTTTTTACCAAATTAGCAAAAGTAGAAGATAAAGCCCATGAACGATAAATCAATCCTTTCACCATATTTCTCTTATACTTAAATTCACAAAAGCTTTCTGGAGAAGTATAAAGACCAGTATCAGTTGGTTTTCTATAAATCTCTGTCTCATACTGTTTATCTTTGCGTTGAATTAACAAATCCAAAAACGCAATTGATGACTTTCTCTCCGTTTCACATGTGAATACAATGTTTTTATGTAAACTGTTCATAAAATGCAAAAACGGTTCTACATGTTTCTGGTTTTCAAATATAAGAAAAATATCATCCACATACCTTTTATAAACAAAAGGTTTTTCAAATTGGAAAGAAACAATTTTCTTTTCCAAACTAGCCAAAAATATTGATGCCATCGTTGGTGCTAAAGGGGAACCCATAGCGACTTCATCTATTTGTTGATACCATTCATCATTGAAAAGAAAATTGACATTTGAAGTAGCAAATTCAAGAAGTTTTCGAAATGCCCTTCTATCCAAAATGTGATGTTCCGAATCATTTTCATTCCACAACGCACAGCATAAGTCAATTGTTTCAACCAGTGGCACATTCGTAAACAAACTACAAACATCAAACGAAACCATAACATCATTCATACTTCGTTTTTGTAGGAATGTCTGATTTTAGAATTTTGTTGAGAAGTTTTAATAGTTATTGGGAACGAGTGATATGTGAAGAATTGCTGATAAGGTCATTGGATCCAAAGATTAATGTGCAGAGTGCTGTGACTACGAATGTTTTGAATGTTTTTAAATAGTTTACGTATGTTAAATCATGTTTGTTTTTTTAATATTATTAAAATAATTGAAAATTTTAAATTACATTAATTTTTAAAAATTAGAATATAAGTGAAAAAATTTTAAAATTTTAAATTAATTTAAAATATATTTTTAAAAATATTTATTTATTAAAAAATTAAATTAATAAAAAATAATTTGTTTAAATTAAATGTTAATTCATAATATTTTTAGTTGGTTTTGAGTACCTAAAGATGATAGCTGTGCTATCGAAATATATCGTACGAAAGGTTTTTTATTGGCGTTATCTTTTAATTAAATCGTTGCCAAATTTATTTACTTATTTATTAATAATAATAATAATAATAATAATAATAAAGAAAATGCCAATAAAACACTCTTTAGGCACAAAAAACCAACCAAAAATATTGTGAATTAATTTATATAATTTAAACAAATTATTTTTTTATATTAATTAAATATTCTAATAGACAAATATTTTAATAAAAAAGTTTTATATAGATATTATGATTTTATCTGTATTATAATAAAATTTAAAAAAAATAATGCAATATTTTATAAATAAAATTATTTTAATAATATTAAAATTTAAAAATCTACACAACAATATGAAACATCAATATATCACAATTTAACATACTCAACTTATTTAAAAATATTCAAAATATTCATAGTCATAGCACTTTGCACATTAATATTTGGATCCAATGACCGTTTCAACAAAACCTCACATATAACACGTTCCCCATAATTATTAAAACTTAACAACATTTTAAAATCAGACATATTTTTATTTGTAAAACCTTGTGAGTACGGTAATACTAACACAAATTTAGGTTCATTCTTTTTATATACATTTTTACCATTATTTATTTTTAATTAAATCGTTGCCAAACTTATTTAATTATAAATCATGTTGCAGCTGTTCCAATATTCAAAAGGTTTATGAAGATTTATAGCTCCTTCAAAAGAAGAGAACTTATTTAGAAGGAAAGATGATTCCTTCTTTCATTTAAAATGAAACTAAGAGATTGTCTTTCCAGTAAAGATGTTAAATAAATACATAGAAGAACGTTAAGAAGAATGTTGGAATTAGAGAAGATAAGGGGAACTTCCATTGATAAAAAACTAACAAATATTGTATTAATGTTAAATAATGCTACTAATGAATTTTGTTTACAAGTATGTGTTGAATGGTGTATCAAAGATTCGACTGTACAAATAATATTTAAAGAGGATTCTCATTTTCAAAAATTTGAGGAAATTATTTGGGATTTCTAAATTTAGTGTGGAGAATACTGTTATAAATTTGGGTAAAATAGTTTTAACTGAAGAAGAGGAGCGTATTTTGAAATTTGGTCCAACTGACTGTATTAAGAATCGCATGAATGAAACAAAATTGTGTGCATAAATAGAACCTTTATATTTTCATGTATCCCGATCGACGAGACATAAATGGTAATTATGTGAAGAGCTCATTAAGTGCAAGTACGATGGAGTATATCGATAAAAACAAAAAGCAGAATATTAAGGATTTATTACTTAAAAAAACTTAGCTAAAAAAATATAAATATCTGTAAGTTTGACAAAGGAAATGGGATATAGTTTTTCTTGACCATGATGTGTATGTAAATAAGTTGAATGATTTGTTAAATTCTCCTCAGTTTAAAAAACTTAAGAAAAATATTTTGGCAAAGGTAATAGGTTAGTTATTCGATTTGTTAACTATTTATTAAAATAAAAGGCTGCATAACCTTAAGGGAAGAGGATAATAAAATTCTTCTGCTATAATTTAATTCATTTGAAATTTAATTAATTTAAATCAAAACTAAATTAATTAACTTCAATTGAATTCAATAATTATGGGAAAGCGTTGAGGGCAAATGTACCAATATCCCAATATTTGCTGTTGTTTGCTCAATAATGCTGATTGGTTGTCATTCGAGACTTCGAGAACTTCCATTCACAACACTTAGGAATTATTAGCTAGAGTGCTTTCAGTTGTAACGGAAGCTTGTTTCCATTTGGAGTTAACGTAACAAAATTCCGGATATGTCCAAACACCTGATTGCCGGTAACATGAAGTAAGCAAATGTTTAAGAGAATAGAAAACCGTCAAGACCTGAATGGCATTATATTAGAACTATGTTATTTTAACCGCATTCACAAGAATTGGAATAGATTTGAGAATGAATAAAAATTTCCTTGGCAAAAAATATTTAAAATTAATTTTCAAACAATGGTATTCTACAGGCAGCCTGGTGTAAGCTTCCTCGAACATAGTTCCTAACACAACCCTTTCCCCTTTAAAATCATCCACGGTAATTTTAATTTTTCATACTTTTAGTTTCTTTAAATTGAATAATTCAAAAGGACCCCCTAGTTTTCTGAACCCTCGTGTATTGCTTATGTTTGCTACGTACAGCTACGCCGCTGCATTTTAGTAGTATATTTTTTAACTTTGATTGATTTTCTTCAATTCCATACATATACAATGTAACTCTTATATGAATCGGATGACAGATTAATATATTTTATTCAGTTATATTTTGTCGATGTTAGATTAATAAACTATTTTGATATTTAAAATGAGCTAAAAGAAATATAAAAAGTTTGTCATATTTTTGATCCTTCGTTTGGTATTCTTTTCGTTCCTTTTTTACATATAAGATCCAAATTCTTTAATTGATAGTCGCCTCAGTTTAACTTATTTACCCTTTAAATACTTTTTTTATTTTTAACTGTTTGAAGCTGAACCTTTCAATGAAATTTCTTTTTTGTTATAAAATAATGTTTATATAAATACAATCTTCATCTTTATTATCATTGATATATTTTTCAATTTCCTTTATCATTATTTCTTTTTTACATTCTAGATCAATATTTTTTTTCTATCTAACACGAATTTTCGACTCAGCATTTTCAAACACTTGACAAAAAATTTCAGTGCGGAAATTTTATGATAAAATTCGAATTTTTTTTATTAATTTATAGTTTAAAAAGAAATGAAGATAAAGAGAATTGGAAATGAAATAGGCAAATGGTGGAGAAGATAATATTTTCCGCAGGATACGAATTTTAAAAGAATTTCTTTTTAATCGGGTTTCAACATTGTAAACGGATCTAGTAACAAAAAATCCTATAAAAATTTCAAATTTCCATTTCACCTGTTATTTCTGATATAGCAGAAAAATCGAAAAGTCTACAAAGTGAAAGAAATTCCATTCTGAAAAATAAATTAATTCATGCTTATAAGGATGAAATTTAATTTTAAAAATTTATTTAGTTAAAATATCTATGTACAATTTATTTTCAATTTTAAGGAGACTGTTGCTAAGGTTAATCTGTTTAAAACAACGCATTTTCTACCTCATTTCATTGTTATACAGCTGCTTCGCTCCTTTCTATGTTGCAATTGCCCATTATTTCTAACTCAACTGTGAATTCATGCCAGGCGTCGCTTGTCCAAGAAATGTCTTATTGTGAATTTCTAAAATATATTATTTTCTGACGTGTGTGTGCGTGTGCATTCTATCACTCAATTTTTAATATCAAGATATTACCAAGAGTATCCCATATTTTCTTGAGACAAAATTCCAAATTTCACAGCCTGATTTTAAAATCTTTTTGCATAGCCTAGTTGTGAGACCTACATCATCAAAAAAACTGTACCATTCATTAAAACAATAAGCCAATATATTATATAATTAGATACTAATTATTCTTCAAGACTCAGAAGGTAGTATTAGACTATTAAATGCATGTCTAATAATCTGATTTTACAGTAGAGCTTTCAAAGGCTCAAATATTTTCAGCTTTTCCTAATAAAATATTGAAAAATATTTTGTAAAATACTTGAGAATTATACTTGAATGTAAAACATCTCTTAATTGAACATTCTTTAATTATAATTCTCGAGTTTTGCTGATGGTGACATTGTAGTGTGGCGAACGAGTACCCTGCGTGTGAAAGTATAGAACCCGCTTGGATTTTAATGTTATGATTTATTTATAATTTAAATTTACAACTTTCTTTTTCATTTTATATTAATTTTATTAATTTCTAAAAGAATTAAAAAAATTAATTTCTAAATTGTGTATTTAATTTTATTACCTTTTTTCTACTTTAATTGTACTTTAACTATATATTTTAATGTTTAATTGATATTTTTCTGAAAATAAGTATTTATATTACTAAAATTTTTATTACTTATATAAATACAGGAAATTCTTATAAGATAAGATTTATTTTAATAAATTTTCTAGCATATAATTGTTTACTTTCTTTTAAAAATTTATTGTAAATGTATCATTTTTAAATTCTTTTTCCGATTTAATATTAATTCAAAAAAGGTGAATAATTAATCCTTAATCCTTGAATATATTAATCCTTAAGATATCACCATATCAACAACTAAGAAATCAAAATTATGCAATGAAGAATGACTTTTCAAGTATGGAGTTATTGAAGCAGACAATAAAAGCTTGTGTATCATATGCGAAGAAAGTATTTCTGTTCGTAGTTACAACGTAAAGTGACATTTTGAAGCGATGCATCAAAATCTCATTTCATTGAAAGAAGCAGAGAAAAAAGAATATTTTTCACAACAAGTGCTTTTAAATCTTTTTTATTGCCTAAAAACAACATCACAGTGCTAGCTTTCAACTGCCAATTGTATTGCATGACATGGAAAAAATCTTTTTGAAGAAGAGTTTTTTAAAACAGCATTATTGGAATGTAGCGAATCTTTATTTGCTGATTTTGAGGAAAAAGATTGCATTATTAAAAGAATAAAAGAATTACAAGTTAAAGGTCGTATATTAGCTTTGGACGAAGATACTTTGACTCAATTAATTTGTGGTTTAAACAGCACCGAAATGTACTCAATTTCTTTCTACGAGAGTACAGATATAACAGGTCAAGCATATCTTGCATTTATTATTAGATTTAAATCTGGAAATATTATAAAGGAAGAATTGATCAAATTGATGAATTTGACAGGAAAAACTACCGGTGCTGAAATTATGAAGGAGTTTACGTTAAACATAACTGAATGAATAAATATTTAAAGAAGATTGCTTCTGTAACGACTGATGTTGCCACAAGCATGGTTTGAAAAAACAGGATTTATAAACCTACTGAAGCCAAAAATTGAACATCCTTTAATTGGATTTCATTGCATCATCCATCAGGAAGTACTTTGTGCAAAAAGGGGTTAAAACCATTTGACAATGTGATATCAATTGTAACAAGTGTTGTAAATTATATATATACACAAACTTTAAATAAGCGAGAATTTTCAAAATTATTAGAAGAGGTAGATTTTCAATATTCAGGACTTCTAATGTGTACAATAACATTCGATGGCTTAGTTATGGACAAGTTTTAAATTGCTTTGCTAATTTACTCGATAAAATCAAAATATTTTTCATAAAAAAGAAAAAATATATCCAGAATTGGCAAATGAGGAATGGTTAAATAACTTAATGTTCTTGTATGATCTTACACAACATTTTAATGAACTAAATAAGAAACTTCAAGGACGTGGTCAAATTGCATTAACAACACCAATACAAAGCAGACTATCAGAAGAGCCGATGAATTACCATGAATCAATAAGAGACTAATATCCTATATGCGAATCAATGTATTTATATAATTTATATATTTATATAAATTGTAAAAATATAAATACATTTATTTTTTTTAATTAAAAATACACTATCTGTTTCAGCGAAAAAATCATAAAAATGAATTAAAATAATTTGTTTTATCTCTCTTTAGTTATTGGTGCCTTTTAACTTGTAAGTTAGATTTTAGCGGTTAATATTGATTAATAACTGTGAAAATACATTCCACATTTCCTTAACTTTCCTTAACCTGTAATAAAACATCAATACATTTATTACGAAAACAGGTGTTCGGATACACGACTGACAAAGCTTGACTGCCAGGGTTACTCAACCAACTAGTAGTTCTCTCAATTGACTCATCGAACTTCGAACCCGTGAAATTGGTCTTCTGGTTTGTGGCATATGCATGGTCGATTCGGGATGGCTTTTTGCTCTGAGTTATAAACACGTTCTTTTAGTACTCAAAACAAACAAAAAACACTTTCATCGATTGTTAATTTTTATTTTATTTTTAGCTCTAGATGTTCCGCTAATCTAGATTAATGTTGCCATAATTACTGACCGTACTGTTCATGCCATTTTCTTTTTTTCATAATATAATTTCCTTTATCTTTTTGAATGGACTCTGACAGCTCTAATTGTTGCTGGTTTATTGGAGACTTCCCTATTAAAAATGCACTTTCTTTTTTACGTGACTTTTGGGTATCATTTTCGTATATGATTGATGTGAAATTTAATTAAAATTATAAATTTAATTTTCATTTTAAAATATTTTTATTGATATAAAATTTATTGGTTTTTTTATCTAGGTGATAACCGTTGCCGCGCCTTACAGAAGTGACTTCATACAAAAAATAGCTTTAGATAATACTCTCAGTGAACAAGAAGTGCGTTTAAATTTTTATTGTATAATTAATTATATAATTACTTTGAATAAATCAAATTAATAAGTTTATTTCGACATGACTGTAGGCATAGGCGTAGCCAGGGAGTAGGCTGGTTTAAAATTAAAAATAATTTTAAAAATAAAAACAGAAATAATAAAAAAAGGTTGCTTCAAAAAAATTGTATTATTGGTTTTATTAATACTGCAGAAATGCACAATATTAATTGTGTTTTTAGTGGGTAGCGCGGTGACTATACAATTTCAGATGCAAGTTTGGTCGTGCACATTATCCGTACGTTTGAGCACACCAGAAATAAGTTTTGGCGAGCAAGGCGCAGTTAGTAGTCAGTAGATACTGTGTTATTCTGATTTGATTGTGTGTTGCGCTTTGATGAAAATTGGCTGAATTATACTGTTACCGCAGCGGCCCTGTAAGGCGTAGTGCCATTTTTGTGGCCCGCAAGGTGCCACTCAAAATTTGTCACCTACGCAATATTTGAAGTTTTACCGCTGATGTATTCGAGTTGCGCTTAAAGTAAGCCTATCCGTTTTACAAATCCTGGCTACGACACTGACTTTAGGTTTCTTATTTTTTAATTATTCTGCAATAGGGATTCGTGCAAATCTAAACCCTCTTTATAGTTATTAGCTGAAAGTCTTAAACCCAACTTTTACTGGGCTCTAGTTTCTTTATAATTAAGTAGTATTACCTGTAATTGATGAATTCTAAAATAAGATTTCTAAGTTTTTTCCTGGTATTTAAATACATTGATTAAATTTTAATTCAAGTTAATAATTCAAAAATTTAAAATTGTTATTAAGCAATTTTTAAAAAATGTTTTGAGTATAATTTAACCAAAAATCTTTGACAAATAAATTTAAAATAAGACAAAATCCTCTTAAAACTGAAAAAATTTTGAATTTGATTATAACATAGACAACGATGACACGGATTTAAATATTAGAAAATGCCAATCGAAATATATAGTATGAGTTTTGTTGAATTGGTGTTTTCTAGGATTTCATTCTAATAGTAAATAAAATTGGCATTGATTGATGCGATTCGAGTATTTAATGCAAGTATTTTTGCATTTAGAATATTTGTACATAGGTTAGAAGAAAAATGGTTTTCATCTATTTCAGAAGGATATTAGGTAACATTTTGGTATCTGATGCCTGACATTGCTCAGAGACAAAACAATGATCATGTTAGCTTTCTTTTATAGGCAATTAAAAGTTGTTTTTTAGAGATTTTGTTTGAACTAATTAAAATTTGTACATGAAGTAAGAATAATTTTCCATGTGACTAAACATGAATTTCTTAAGGGTTATAATCTCATACTATCGATTTGTTTGGTGGAGGTATCAGATCAAATGGTGGAGCTCCTCACATCAATATTGATAGGGCGACAAGAACATTGACAAGAACACTGGGGAAAAGAATTGAAAATCATTTTGAACATTAAATCTAAATGTAAAGATTACCGTTTTATCCTTTCAGTATAATTTCTGAGCATCAATGATTTTAAGGGTCTATTAACGTCCCTAATCTCTCTTAAAAAGAAAAATAAATATCTTTAATCTCTCATCTTTCTTCGAAATACTCAAAGCTGAAATTAATCTCCCCAATTTATTTGAGTTTTATTAGAAAGGTTAACTAGTTTGTATTACATATACTTTTGTTAAAATGCATAGATTTTTATCATTTATTTTTGCTTTAGGAGTTTATGAAAGTAATATTTGCTATGTATTTAAAAGATAACTTCAGTGGTTTTACTTCAACGGTTATCTTTTAAAAGATAACCCTAACCCTAACACCTAACCATACCCCTAACCCTAACCTTTTGGTCATGAGCGTTATGTTAGGCACCTTAACCAAATGTTTGGTTCATTCCAAATCGCCAGTTCTGCATACCAAAAATGGCCCACTAAACATTTGTATTCGAGGTACATCTTCAATGAAGAAAGACACACTTCGAAACCATTTAAAGTTTGAGAATAAGTTGAGAAAATTTCGTCCCCAATACCATTTGGTCCAATCGGTCACTTTTTGCGTTACCGACTGGTCACATTGGAGCAAATCCGGTTAATTAATAAATTCTTTAAAATCATGGATCCTTCGCAGATTCGCTGACATTGGTCGTTTTTTTTAATCTGAAAATATTATTTAAAACAGATTCTGATTTTTATGTAAAACGGTTTTTCCTTACTGCAGATCGAAGGTAATTTTTAATTATACCAGGGAAATACAACATAAAAATTGCTTTATTCAAACAAATTTCTTTATTTAAATTTTAAAAATATCAAATTCTGTTTTAAAAATCTCAATTATTTAAAAAATTTAATCTATTAAATTTTATAAAATTAAAATTTAACAAATTTTAAATAAAGCATTTTAAATCAGTATTGTTTCAAGTTCGAATCTACCTGACGAAGAGAGTGAGTCTGTCGAAACATATTGTAGTATAATATATGGGCTAGATTGGCGATTTCTTCAATTATAAATTAATTAATAATTTAATTTATAATTTCAATTAAATTATTCTTTATTTTTTGCTCATCTTTGATCCGTTTTGTTTTGCTTAAAATTTGATTATATTTTGCTTATCTAATAAATCATTTCATTTAAATTTTGTTTTCGATTCCATCATCTTTTTAAGTAGACGCAAAATTATTTATATAGCACGAGATTCTAAGTGTTGATAATCAAAAAACATTTTTTAAAGAAACGAAAGAGGACAGTTAATTGAAAAAAATAGAACACAGAAAATAAACAAATATTTATTTAAGTAAACATAAATTATGGTACGCGTGAGAGATGAGTAATTAGAGGGAATTAATAATGATTTATTATTAATAGTTAATTTATTTATTTTCATATTTTGAAGGAAAATTAACATTTTGGATATTTATATCGGGGTCATGTTTAAAAAAAAATTAAGAAAAAATTATTTAATTATTTTAAACCTGTTACTTTTTAAACATAATAAATATTAAAAAAACTATTGAAAAATCCCTAAATGAACAATAGCCAGTTTGATATACACAGAAAAAGGCATTAACAAGGATTAATATTTTATTAATATTAATTTGGATAAAAAAGCATTAAAATAATTTTTGATGGCGGAATTATTTGTAAAAATTTAATTCAAATAAAAAAATAGGTGAGACAATTCAGAAGTGTTTATTAAATTACGTCTTCCTGTAACTCTTATCATTTCTAATTGAATCTTTCTTTCCGGTTTCCTTTCACTTATTGTTTCAAAAATTATAAGAATTCAATTTAAAATTATTTTAAAAGTTAATAAATAAATTTTCCAATTTTCTAATTTCAAAATCTAAATAAATTTATACAATTGTTTTTACATTTTTTCTTTTTCGAATTTGCTAAATTTAATTTATTCAACATTAAGCTTGGTTCTGACTGTTTTAGATAAATTTTAAAATAATTTGTCGATAGCGAAATCATTTATAAAAATATAATTCAAATAAATAAATAGATAAATCATTTCCGCAGTGGTTACTAAATTATTAATAGATTGGATAAAATTATCATTTTTTATATAATATAATTTATAATTTTTATCTGAAAATGTTTTTATCTGATCATATTTATTACACAAAATAAAACAAATAAAATAAGTAAGTCAATTTTTTCTAAAAATATGAAAATAATCAAATTAATTAATAACAATAAAAATACTAATTATTCTACCTAATAATAAATATTGTTGTCAACATTGCCATTTTGATGCATTCTGGCATTGAATTCCGCCAAATGTTGGATGTCTACATACATATCTCTAAAAATGTCACTAGTCTTTTGATAGAAGGTTAACTTTCATTCTGTAACTAGTTTCATACAAATTGAAAAATTTGTTTTTTTCATTTTTAGATATTTATTAATAACATTAAAATTAATAAAAAGTTAAGATAGTATTGAAAAAATATATTAAATTTTAATAAAATGAAAGACATCGTTTGAAATTCATTTCTCGACTTCTTCTACAGATGCTGCTTTTGGGTTGATTCGTTTTCCGCAGAAACCTTTGGGATGTTTTTTTGCAAAAGTCTCACTAAAAATAGAAACATTTGGCATCATGAACATTTACTAGTTGCTATCTTTGTCCAAGATGTTGGGATGGATGTTGGAATGTTTAATACTTTTATATCTAGTTCCTGAGCATCAAACACATAACCATATCTTCAGGAACAGTTTACAGTCGGATGCTTTCCAATGAACGAATAGATCTGTTTACGTCTGTGAGATTGCTCATATTTTGAAATCAAATCTTTGACTATAGCTTGGTTATTATTTTGCAGTTGCACATTTTCACTAATTCCCTAAGTGAGTCACCCCATCTTTATTTCCATTAGATCCTAACATGATGTTTTGAAGTAGAGTCAATATGTAAAGCGGACACCGACAAGCCATTTTATACTACTTCGCAAAATTCATATATCCTTCCTTCACTTCTGATCCCACTGTAAATTATTTGAATAGTAGGCTATATAGCATACTCATTACACAATAAATCGCATAAACAGCCAATAAGGAAATCCGTATTACATAGAAAAGGCATGGAGGAATTGAAAGAGTTAACTTCAAAAAATGCAAAAATATAAGAGTTCTTGTATGTTTGCGGAAAACCTTTATTTTAAGAAATTACTATCGGTTAGATGACTAAATTATCACAAATATGGCTTTGAGGTTTTCATTATCTCAAGGGATCCTCGGTGCTCATATGTAAATAGTGAATATTTATGCCAATCTGAAATTATTTATCCTGACATTAAATGGATTAACAGTTGAAATGATCTGATTCAACAACATAAAACTAGTGATGAAAATACTCTGCAAATAATGAAAAGTACAATTAGTCATCATTAAAATCCAAACAAACGGATAACACTACTTTTCATGCGTTGGCTGCAGTGTTTTCACTATGATAATAAGAATGAAACATTATATTGTTATCAATCATTGTTGATAACGGTTTTGCATTATTCAATTGTTATAAAGAACATAATGTAAAGGATTATTTCATAATGATATATTCTCAATTAATACAACTTCAAACTTGCAGAAAAGGTTTATATGCAAGGAATAGGCAATGTACAACAATTTTACTGTCTTTATTTTAAATTATAAGAACTTTTGGTTTTCACCTTTGATTGTTTTTCATTTTGCAATGACATTAAGAATTTCTTTATTATTTGACTATGAATCAGTAATGAATTCGATGCTTTATTGATGTTTTATTTTAAATGTATTTGACTTATTTTCATTACTCAAATGTGCATACTATATTTTCAAAAAACAATGTCTTAAAAATTCAAAAGCAATTTTTATGAAAAATAAAAAGGCGATATGAGAAGGTTAATTTTTTATAATTTAATTTATGCTAATAATAAACTATCATTTATTATTATTATTATTATTATATTATTATTATTATTATTATTATTATTATTATTATTATTATTATTATTATTATTATTATTATTATATTATTATTATTATTATATTATTATTATTATTATTATTATTATTATTATTATTATATTATCATATTATCATTAATATCATTAATAATAATAATAATAATAATAATAATAATAATAATAATAATAATAATAATAATAATAATAATAATAATAATAATAATAATAATAATAATAATAATAATAATAAAAGTGTATTTGTTTTATGCATTCAATGTCAGTGTACTAATTAGAAATTTATCCTGTTGTATTTAAATTGATCAACGGACTTTATATTAATACGAATTTTTGTCATAGGATTTTCAAGTATTTCCTAACTTAAACTTATTTATTTATATATATGAAATATCATTTCACATTGTATATTTAATTTATAATATTTTATTTAACAAATAAATTGGAGCAAAATACGGATCTTGTTCATTAATTTTCTATTATTCTCAATTTGTTAATTAGACTGCCATAATTATTTTTTATAAAATTTGATAATTGTACTTTTTTAATTAACAATTTATCCCAAATTTATGCATTTTTCTAAAATCAAATAGTCATCCAGTAAAATAATTCATTAAAATTCCTTAAAATATTACTAGCCTATATATAAAAAGAGGAATAGTTTATTTAGTTAGTTCTGTTTAAGGAATAGGTTATTTATTGTCATCATGGTCTTCTTCATATGCTGCTTGATATATAACTTATTAATTCGAGTAACCGGTTTTGTCAGCTATTGCTATCACTTTCTTTAATTTTGGAAACATAGCTGTCCGGAATAAATAACGCAGCTGTTAACGGGAAATCAAAAACTCTACCTATGCTAACAGCTTTTTCCAGTTTTAAAGCAACGCAAAATATCCAAATTGAAGGACTTCTGTAGCGTTTATCCTTGTCACAATTTTAATATAAATTTTTTTTTAAAATTTAACGCACGAAATTCACAAATGTTTTTATTTCTATACAAAAAACGATTATATTTGTTTTAATAACTATCCAAATAAAATTTGATGTAAATTCGAATTTAAAAATTAAAAAAACTTAATTTGTTCGAGATGAGAGAAAAGTAAACTAACCTTTTCATTTCATTCTTTTTGTTTTCGTTATTTATAAAATATAGTTTACTTTCGGAATTTACCGACTTTAGAAATATACATATGTATTAATTTATAATATTTTTGTTTTGTTTTTTTATGATTTTTACCGATCACAACTATGCAAAATGATAAATGAAAATTTACTATTGAAAATTTTTTTTTATACGACGCAACATAGAAACAATGTATTACAAAAGCCGCAAAACGGGGTTCGGTGTATTTTTAAAATGTTTCGCATCCTGGTTGTTGGGGATATTTTTTTCAAAGTAAAGTTTTTCTAATAAACTTAACTAAAATATGTTTGAAAATCAATTTTAAAAAAGTATTGTATAACAAAAATTTTTATTCTAATAAAATGTGCAGCAATGACTAAAAATTCTTTCTCATTTACTATACATGGTCTTCATAAAGTTCGTGCAGAATTAAAAAAAAACTTTTGACTTTGTAAGTTTATGAGACATATTTGATGTTTTTAGGCTTTTGATTTTTAAAGTTTTTATTTAATATTTGTTTGCGATACAGGATAACCGATGTTATTGTGGGAATTTCTGAAAGTCAGCTAGAACATGTTTTCAGAGAATTACAGAATTGCATCCTAATTTGTTTTAGTAATTTTGGTGAATACGTTGAAATTAATAAATTTAATTTTCTTTCTTTTTCTTTTTACAGATTCTTTATATTACATAATTCCATAGCTGTATTTTAATTGCACACGGACTTTATGAGCACCCTGAATACACTAGCTTTCATAAATCATCATCAGAAATGACAAATATTATGGGAAAATAATATATGTTAAAATATATATTTTTCATTAAATTTATATTTTTAAATTTGTTTTTATTACTTTTAATTTTTTAATGTTAATAATCTTTTTATTTAAATGCTTATTTTTAAAAAAGTGAAATTTATTAAGTTTTTATTTAAATATATATTTTTTAAGTTTCCTAAAATGTTTTCATTTAAAATAATTTCAACATAATTGCGTGGACATTAAAAAATTATCAGAATAGATTTGAAAATATTTTTAAATTTTTAAGAGTAGGAAAATTAAATTTTTTTGATGTTATTGTTGAATACAATAAGAAAATTAATTTATTTTTAGATCCTCGACGATGTGAAATCTTGTTTAAGCCAGTTAGCGCCAATATTGTCAAATGTCCATAAAATCCTTGTCAGTTTCCAGGAGGAAAAGGATCTGGAATCAAATATTTATATGATATCTTAATCTCAGTGAATTCGTTTTATTTTACTTTAGTATGAATATTTTGTTTTTGAATTTCAAAAATTTATAGATGGTGAAATTTCTCTATTTTTAATCGTTTATAATTATTATAATTATTTTAAATTATTATTATTATTATTACTATTATTTATTATTATTAATTATTATTATTATTATTAATATTATTGTTAATATTATTATTATTATTATTATTATTAATATTATTATTAATATTAATATTAATATTATTATTATTATTATTATTATTATTATTATTATTATTATTATTATTATTATTATTATTATTATTATTATTATTATTATTATTATTATTATTATTATTATTATTATTATTATTATTATTATTATTATTATTATTATTATTATAGGTGTTTTTGTTTAATTAATTTCTATGATTTTCATTTTATATAACAGTTATAGAACACCTGTATTGTGAGACAAGATTTGTCTCGCATGTGCATTTGGAATTCTAAAAATCGATTATGTATACACACAAACGCGTTTACATTGACTGACGCTAGCACACCAGGAAAAAAGTTGAAAATTTTGTTCATTTCTATTAAAAATCACGCGATTGCACTAGATAATATTAATGAATTATTAAATTCGGGAGATTTAGGGGTATCGATTTTTAATTTCCCCCCATAACAATGCCATACACAAGTGAATTTTAATTGATGCCAATCAATGCACTAGATTACAATTGCACGTGTGAGTGAGTGTGTGTGCATACGTGTACGTGTTTGTGTTTGTTTATCTGGCGTGTTTGTATACAATTTATTGCTGTTGTTGTTCTGAGTGCTCTGTCGAGATGAATTAATTATGTAATTTTAAATTTATTAAGATAATTTATTGATAATTCAATCCATCGTTGAATGTGGCATTGAGAAAAAAGATTGCAGAAAATTTTGTTATTAATTACAGGTATCCCTTGTATAACGCGGTCTTATACAACGCAGTTTCGATTTAACGCGATTTGGAAAAAAATTCTGTTTCAGTACAACGCGAAATTTTGACTTATATAATGCGAAGGGGAAAATACATAATTATAACAATAAAGTATTTAATAAACCTTTAATTTGTTTTAGTTTGTTTTGAATCCCATAACGCGCACTTATTCTGGAACATAACTACCGCGTTATACAAGGGATACCTGTATATATTTTTTAATTATATAGCTAATCAATAAATTACATAATTTTCAAACAGTAAAAATAAAATTTGTATTTTTATTAAATTTATTAAAGCAAAGGGATGAATAAAAACAGAAAATCGTTAATTAATTAGTTAAAGAAAAATACGAGTTAGGTAAACAATTAGGAAAATAAACAAAAAGAAATTCAAAAGGTCATTATCAAGACAGAATAATAAACGGAAATATGTGGAAAGGATTGTAATTATAGCTTACGATAAAGTAATTAATTATATGGACGAGATCATGAAAGAAACTCGCAGAAGGAAGATTGTCTGGCAAAGGCGATTTTAGTTGAGATTATAATTCAATATAAGGCAAGTGGAAATTAAACGCAATTGGCATTTTACCTCAGGTAAGGACCGGAAAACCTGAAGCTCATACATTCTTAATTTAGATAAATCCAAGATTGTTTGGCCAATATAACTAGGTATATTTAAACATACCGAGTCAGGATGTAACAAGGCAGAAATTAAATTATCAGAAATTTTGATGCTTCTTTTAAAATTGGGTTTAGAACAATATGTTAACAATTTCTGTGCCGAGTTGCATAATCTTAAGTTTATACGCTCTTTTAAATTTTCTACAGTTTTTTCGTACAAACTGTTGTTTAATAATTTATAATAGTTTTAATCTAATTGTTGGGGTATCACGAAAAAGCACAGTAAAATCGATAAAACACAAAAAATGATAAAAGTGCAATATTAATTAAAAAATGTATAAAATTCGAAAGTAATAATGATCGGGGGGAAATTGGTATGGTTGAACGCCAAATTGAGAGACGAGTCCGGAAATAATAATAAAAATTGAGTGAGGGGTCCCTAGAAAAGGATATAAAATAAAAAAGGAAATTAATTAAGAAAATTAATTACTAATGGGAAGCCCGAGTCAATGGGAAGCCCGAGGCAATGGAAAACCCGAGAGATGTGGAAAAGCCGAGAGCTGAGGAAAACCCGAGAGATAAGGAAAACCCGGCACATAGACGGAATAATATAGTAGGATAAATTAGCCTAAACAACGTCAAACGTTGTTGACAAATGTCGGTCTGAAAGGTAATTATTAATGATAATTTGATAATGTAGAACCTATTGTTGACAATCGTCGGAAAACAGTCTGAGCAGGAGTATAAAAGAAAGAGGGAAAAACACGAGAGGACCAGAACTCATCAGACAAAAAAGAGGACCAGAATTCATCAGACAAGAAAAGAGACATTATCAACCAGACAAGAAAGGACAATTATTATTAACTAGATACGAGAGAGCAGATATTATTAACTAGAGTGAATCGACGTGAACAAGCAGTAGCTAGGTTAGTAGAGAAATCCAAATCCAAGTAAAAGTCAAGGTTATCTATCAGACAGGGTGGTTCTCCCTTGGACAACCTACCCTAAGATAATCCGAGCCAAACAGTGGTTAAAAGGTGCAAATCAAGTAGTGAAATTGTGATTACAAATATTGAACCAAAGGATTGATTTGTTATTGTGATAAAGTGCAAATAAAATTATTCTGTGTTGGGTTTGCTTATTTGATCGAAAAAGGACACGAGGAGTCAGAGGGAACCGACTTTCAATAATAATAACCCAACATAATGTGTTTGTACTTTTTGTTCTTATCTCAGTGTTTGTGTTGATGAACTTTTTAAAAATTTGGAATCGGTTTAAATCTTACAGCTCTATTTACACGTGTGACCTTAACACTAAGAATCAAGTAAAACTTATACAACCTCCAATAAATAGCATAATTCTTTTTATTGTAATGAGTCCACAACAACTTCTCCCCCTTTGAAACATACATCTGTTCGGCCGCAATGGGAAAATCGTTTAATTTATCATGAAGCTCAGAAAGAATTTCAAGATCTACTTCAACAGTGTAACCAAAAAATAATAACTCCAAGTCGGTATTTACACCGTCATCCAAGATTTTATTTAACTTTATATCATCAGTTATCCAACTAAATTCACTATAATGTAATGGTTGACTAAGTGCCCAACCATACAGATTGTTGATGTCAATTTACAACAACTCTGTATTTTTATAAGAATTTACATAATGTTTATTTACAAAAATAAGACCGCCACGAATTCCTACTTCATAGAAATTATAAATTTTCATGTCTTGTAATAATACAATGGGTTTATCCAATGTCATTAATGCAAAATTGACATGACATGCGGGAATACCAAAGAAATTCAAAGGTTCTAATCTAATGAACTATAGATTTCGCCCGAATTTGTTGAAAAAAGTCGACCAAAAGAAAGCAATCAACTTTCAAGTATACTATCATATAGTCAAATAAATTCAAACATTTAGTTTCAGAACAAATTACTCGAGCCTTCTCATTTTCAACTTCTCTCACACCTTCCCAAATTGGTGGTATCTCGTAAGTATTTTCAAAGACCTCTAAACTAGTGGCGAGATTGTACGGGAAGATACCTTTTAATTGACAAAAGTTCAAGTAAAAGCTGATCTCATCAAAGGTAAAGTAGTCAAGGTTTCACGCCACATCTTGGCGAGATCTTTCCAGTTCTCTTTTGTTGAAGTTCATTAAATCAATTATTATGAGTGAAATCTATTATATCTTAATTAACATTATTTGAATTCATCAATACTTATCATAATTTAAATTATCAACAATATTGAATTAACATTGGCGTTTTTGAAATGGAACATTGAAGTTATCTAATGTGACATAATGACGATGGTTGGAAAGGAATTTTTGAAATAATTTATAAGATCCCTGATATAAATTTTATATTATTGATGAAGGTACTACTATAAAAATTTAATTTAAATAAGTATCCGGATAACCGGGTTGATAAAAATTTAAGAAAAATTGATTAAAATTTACCAATTGAAACAAGTGTTGGGCCAGTACTGAGTTTTGTTCAAATGAATTGGAAACACCACGCAAATACAACATGCAGAATTAAAATCGGACCCATAAACATCAATTAAACTTCTTAAAATATGAGAAAGATACAATTAAAATATAAAATCAAGAACATAAAAATAAATTAAAATAATAACAAAAGTGCACCAAGAGTAGCATGAAACTAAGATAAAAATAACAGAATAACATGAAAATTTGACCGAAAAATGACAATTTACGTAAAAGCGAAGAATTAATGAAAAAATAATTTTAATTGGAAAGAATTCAATTAAAAATTTAAGAAAGAAATTGTCAGATTAAATCAAGAAAAATAATAAAAATTAAAGTTAGATAACCAATAATTTCCAGGTCACATTTTCTTTTATCACACTAAAATTAACACACAAGGTTGGGTCACAAAACAGGTATATATACTGATTCATTTTCACAGAATTTAATTACTTGTGAGGGATCACTTTTATCCTAAAAACTTTAACGTTTTTTTTATCAGAAAAAACAGCATTGTATCACAAAGTACTGGAACAAAAGTCTTGAACTATTATAAAACACTATTGGAGAAAACTCTCCAAGTGAGCCTGAATGAATATTATGCACGTATGATGGAAGTGATCTAACTATGCTATGCAAATATGTTATGAGTGCAATTATATGAATTCATGAGTATAAATTTTATTTTTCTGTCGAAATTTTTCCGGCCCACAGCCACACAATAGCAAGTACTTAAAATCATACATCCCTATCAAATGGTGTAAGTGCGGTTCATCCACCAATAGCTCGTAGTAGTAAGATTGTGGCCAGCTAAACCAGTGGCCCGCTGGGACAAAGAAATATACCCCACCCGGCCAAATTTTTTTTACTAAGTTTAAAAGTACAAATTTTTGAAGAACAAAGACAATGACTCATCAAAAAATTTAAAGGTCATATAAACAAAAACCATGACTCATTCAAGGTCATTGGATGACTCATCATAATTTCTCAAGTTAATTTAAACAAAGACCATGACTCATCAAAATTTCAAGGTCATTCAAAAGTAGGTCAAGGTAATTAGGTGACTCATAATATTTTTTCAAGGTCATTCGAAAGTAGGTCAAGGTCATTGGTGAGTCATCATATTTCTCAAGGTCATATTACTTTTTAAAAATTTTAAATTAAAAATTACTACTTCTAAAAATAAGTAGTGTTTTAATTATTAATATTTTTTAATTTTTATTCTATTACTTATTTTTAAAGTAATGTTTTAACTATTAATATTTTTTATTTTTATTATTATTATTTTTATTATTATTATTAGTATTATTTTTTATTATTATACTATTATTAATATATAATAAAAAGCGAAGTCATATACAACAAAATCTTTTATTATAAAGCAATAATTTTATTATTATTATTTTTATTATTATTATTATTATTGTAATTATTATTATTATTATTATTTTTATTATTATTATTTTATATTATTATTATTTTTATTTTTATTATTATTATTTTATTATTATTATTATTATTATTATTATTATTATTATTATTATTATTATTACAAGTTATTAATATTATTATTATTATTATTGTTACAAATTTTTTATTAATATTATTAATAATGTTATTATTATTACAAGTTTTATTATTATGCTTTTTTATCATTATTATTATTATTAATACTATTATTATTATTATTATTACAAGATTTTATTAATAATTTCCTATGGCTCATGTTCTTTTTAATCACGCTCTTTATATTGATCATGTCCTTATTAATAATGCTCTCCTATTGATCATATCTTTATAAGTCATGTGCGTGCAATGTTTAATAATATTATAAATGTGTAACAAAGACATTGAAAACACACACACGTATATATATATATATATATATATATAGTGTTAAATAATATTTACACTCATAAAATGACATTAGATATTTTAGAATCACCTTTAAATCATACAGAGGTTTTATTAATTGTAATAATCATCTAAATTAAGATACCAGAATTCAGTATTGAATGGAATCAGACATTTATAATAATCGATAGACTGTTGACAGAAACCTATGATTATTTATTACTATCAAAAATAAATAAGTCTTTTAAACATCACAATATTCAAATTCTCATAGAATTATTCGGTTTCAAAAAGTCACTAATGAAATTATCTAGTTGTATATTATTTCTAAATAATATAAATCCTACAGAAATTAATATGCTTAATATATTCTGGGTATGCATGGATTTCAAATTTGGCAAATATCGAGATGTTATTCAATCCTATATTGATAATGCAGATAAAATCGAAATAAAAATCAAGGATAAACTGGATGAAGTACAAAAACAATATCTTACATGTTCAAGTTGTTTAATTAATAAAGTCAATATTTTATATTTGCCATGTGGACATATCATTATTTGTTCATCATGTTTTAAAAACTCTAATAGGTGTGAAAGTTGTGATATAATTATTGATGAGTACCATTCTGTGTATATGTAATAAATGTTATTTTGTTTCTAAAGAAATATTAGTCAAGTTACTTTTAACTATTGTGAACATGATCTCAAACCCTAATTTATAAAAGCAACTAATAATAAAATAAGTAAATAAAAATTTACAAGTTTAGTTTTCTATAATATAAAAATCTTTATCACATAATTGTTCAAAATCGTCTAATAAATCCTTTTATTGATGAAGATCATTCAGGAACCAAAATTTAATTGAAAATATCTTGAAATGGCTGAGATCTAATATAGTTAATAAAAAAATTAAAAATTTACGATAAGAGAGGGCAATATGAAGTTTATGCTTTATTATTGACAGACTAAGTGAGGTCAAAAAGTACCTGTACTTCATTGCACAAATTAAGCCTAGCTTGTCGGGTAATTACACATTACACAACTTTCATGCGCGGACACTAAAAAGCGTCATAGGCACTAAATTAATTAATTAATGTTTATTACTACCAAAATGATTATTTGCAGACTAGGAAGATGATAGACGCCTTTGACCAGCTTGTAAATAAAATGTAATAAAGTGTAAAGATATTATTATATTTAAGAATACAAACAAATAATTCATCCATTTAAACTCATCGGAATCGAATGATGGGTGTCAAAATAATGTTATTATTTAGTCAAAACTTGATATATTAAAGGCGCGCCGGTATACTTTTAATCAATATAATTTTTAAAGTATTTTTTTATAACTATATTTCTAAAATCAATTAATAAAACCATAGTTTTTAATATATATTCATTAGTCAAGTCGTTGTTAAACATGCACTTGTATTGCATGTACATTGTGACTAACATAATCCATACATATTGAAAATTTGCGATATTCATATTTGCTATAAAGAGTTTAAAATATGTTGAAATTAAAAGTGTGAAAACTGAAAATACTCAGAAAGCAGAAAAATGATAATTGATATTAGTAATTCTGTGTTTATCGAATCTATTTGTAATAATATATATTTTATAAGTAATACAACAACTGTAAAATAAAATATCTGTAATATTCAACAGATTTCTATTAATATTATTAATTAATACTATTATTATTATTATTATTATTATTATTATTATTATTATTATTATTATAATACTTTAACTTTTTATTATTATTACCATTTCATTAACATTATTTTCATTTATTATAATTTTATTATCAACCATTTCGTCGTCATGTGTATCATCAACATTTATATTTAAAGATCTAAAATTTATAATTAAAGAATATTAAAATGTTTACTATTAAATTATCAAAAGTGGATAACATAACTAATTAATGATAATATTAATTTAATTTATAAAGTTTTTACTTAAATTTTGGACTCAAATATATTTTATAAGCTAATTTTAACTTAAAGTATATATTTTATGTGTAAAAATCTAATTGTGGTTCGAGTGAGTAAATTGATGCACTATGTGTAAATTAGTAACAGATGGGTTGCAGGTGGGTACAATGTGAGTAAAGAAGGAGTCAACATATAATAAATCAATAAAAAAGCATATGGAAACCAATCTACAAATAAAACCCCAGATATTTTATGAAAATATTTATTAAAATGACATTCTAACATTATTGACTTTCGAAATTGAAGTCATGATATCATCTGAATTGATCTTGTATCCTTGGATAATGATAATTGTATTCCAATGAAAGTTTTCAATAAAATTTACTTTTTTATTAGCAATATAAAACTTTGCATTCTCGTGACCAAGATATATGTGGTTATTGCATCTTAGCTTGATATTCATTGTATTTAGAATTTCTTTTACTAAATTACAATCTGCATCCGATATTATTGCGAGTAAGCATGAAAATTGGGTATTGATTAATTTGATTGGGATTGAAAATTTGTAAGTGATAGAGAATTTGAGAAAATGTAAAGTATGGCTATAATTCTTCACTATCATAAATTCGGTTTGCATGTAGAAATAACGATTATAGTTGTCATCGTATTTATACTATGTATATAACCAATGCAATGACAATGTATAATTTTACTATAAAGATTCTAAAAATATGTTGAAAATTAAAATGTGAAAACTGATGATACTCAGAAAGCTGAAAAATTAGCTATGATGTATATAACCTTAATGTGTGCATGACCTCTTCATAATCTCGATGTTTGAGTAATAAATTGCATCGATATTGCATTTTAAATGAATGGATATTGCAATAAAATATAATAAAAAATCATACGGAACCAAGTGATCAAAACAATATTAGACCAAAATTTATCTATTTTTTTATGATTGAATAAAAGCAGTTGGGGTTCTAACGATCTATGTAGAAATGTTTTGTAATCAAGTAATTCTAAAACAAATTGAATAGTCATACATGTTTTTGTTACAAATTAATAAATTTTATCATAATTCATTAAAATATTTAAGTAAAACAATAAAAAAAGTTTTATGTAAAAATGTCCACAAGATAAATATATGATGGATGATTTGTTAATCTGAGAAATTGAACATGTCAGAAAATCTTTTCTTGCATCGGCCAGTTTTTCGATTATTTATATTTCTATTTTATCGAAATTATCCATGAAAGAGTGAATAAGGTTGTGATATTCTCCAAATCTAAAATTTATGCATGACCAGAAAACACTGAGTATATTAAATTTTGTAGGATCAATATCATTTAAAAATATTATCCAGATCGATAATTTCATCAGTGATTTGTTAAATCCAAACAATTCTACAAAACATTCAAGTAATTCATGTTTAAAGGATTTCTTCCAATTTTGCTAGAAATATATCATCAAATTTTGATGCCAAAAGCCTATCAATTATTGAAAAGGTCTGATACCATATAACACCTAATTTAGATGGTTAATTTATTTAATAAATATCAAACCAAACTTCTGTATCCTTTATCTCCATTTATGAAAATAAAATCTAAAGTAATTTATTAATGAATGTTTAATAAAATATAAAATTTTGTTATTCAATGATATTCATGTAAAATATCCATGGTAATTTTGATATTTAGTTAATGAAAATATCGTCATACAATTTGATTATACAACATGGTCATACAATTTGATCATACAACATGGTCATACAACATTGAGCGAATCATATATATGTATATAAGTTAATACATAGCCATTTAGTAAGTTCTTAATAATTTTACTAATATTAATTATATAATTGAGTATTTGTTACCAAATTGGAAGTCATACAGTCTTAGTCAATTTCTATATATATGCTTAGAAATAATGTTTATTTTTATATACTTAAATATATATATAAGAAAACATATAAATTATGTAAAAGTATGTGTCACTCTCAAATATTTTCCTTTGCAAATATTTTTCCGCCAAAACATTTAAAAATCTATTAAACCATTTTCATAGACGAAACTTATAACCCAAAGAAAAAAACTGTTATATTATTGTTTTTGAAGCGACTTTCTCCAATCAGATTAATGTATGCTCATCGCACCTAAATTGCAATGTCTTTGTTTTGGAATTGAACATAATATTGTTTTACTTAGTTTTACTATGTTTTTTATATTATTTATTAATGTCGTTATGGTTCTTTTTATGTGTGCATTTATAATAAATTTTATTATGTTTTGATTATTTTATTATTAGTTGCTTTTATAAATTAGGGTTTGAGATCATGTTCACAATAGTTAAAAGTAACTTGACTAATATTTCATTAGAAACAAAATAACATTTATTACATATACACAGAATGGTACTCATCAATAATTATACCACAACTTTCACACCTATTAGAGAGTAGTGGGATGTGTCACCGCTAGATCAACCCCCCCGGGTAGGGGTAAATCGTTTGTTCTGAGTATAAAAGTACAAAAAATTTAAGACAAAGACAATGACTCATTCAAGGTCATTCGATGAGTCATAATAATTTTTAAAGGTCATTGAAACAAAGAACATGACTCATCAAAAATTTCAAGTTCATTAGATGACTCATCATATTTTTTTCAAGGTCATTCAAAATTTCTCAAGGTCATTTAAACATATACCATGACTCAACAGTGCCAATAAATCATCATTGCCATTTTCATTATATATTTTTACATATTTTCTAGTATTGCATGATTCTGATTGGTCGAATATAGTATAAATAAGCTTACACTTTCAAATATTTTTATAAAATGCTAGAAACTAAATTTTTTATAACTTTGTTGAATGAGCTGGTTTCTAATAATAGAGAAGAAGATGATATTATTAAAAACATAAAATTCAGGGTAAACCGTACCGAGAAAATCGTAGAAGACATCCCATTTGATTATGAAAAAATTCTTAATTTGTCAACATTGGAGAGAAAGAAGGCATTCCAATCAATATTTAGTTACATGTTCGATGAAAATAATAAATGGATGCGAATAATAGTAGGATTAATGTATATGAAACACATGATATTAAAATCTGGATCCGACTATGAAAATTATTTCCAATGGTCTATAGAGGTAAATTACTTTATATTGTTATTAATTTATCATTATTTAGGTGATAGAAACAAAAATTGATCCGTGGGTAAAAGCAAACGGTGGATGGACAGCGATTATTCAAGTTGCCGCAGAAGCCAAACGCTCTGATATTTATATCGCAAATCGCAAATTTTTATTAAAACTACTAACTGGAGCATCGGTTTTATATTTATGTAATAAAGTTTATTATAGATTTTAATAAATATTTCTTTGTTATTATTATTAATAAAAAACTACATTTTTAAAGATTTATTGATTATTACATGTACATTCTTCATCACCACAATATTCTATCATAATATTTTCTATAACATGGTCAACACAAATCTTAAATTCGGTTGGCTTATCTTTAATGATTTCGGTAGTATCTTCAGTATCATTAATATTTTCTTCATCATTAATAATTTCAGTATCATCAATAATTTCTTCAGAATCATTAATAATTTCAGTAATAATTTCTCCATCATTAACAATTTCAGTATCGTCACTCTGACATTCAGAATCACAACATGAATCTTCTTTACTCAATGCTTTAACTAGAGTCAACATATCTCTAATTTTTCACCGTTTAGTTTTTCGAATTTATCAAACAAAAAGTTTATTAAATATTCAAAACGAAATTAATTAATTATTTTATATTTTACCTTTTACAGACATCATTTTAAAACTATTTTAAAACTAATTATAATTTGTTTATAGAATAACAAAGAAAACATTAATACATTTATTTAACACTAAAATATACATTAAAATAATTCTGAAAGTCTAGCAGTAACAATTTTCCAGATTGGAGAAAGCACATCATTTTGATCAGCTTTATATCCATGGATTGCTATTGTTAAATACCAGTTTTCCTGTTCTTTGAAACCTATTTCTGTAAATGCATCATAATATCTGGTGTATTGACTGGTGAAGAAAGCATTTTCATTGCATTTTAAATTGGAATTGATCTTTTTGAACATATTATCAATATCCTTGATATCTATCATTGAGAGAGTCCCAGCAAGAGATTGAAATTGAGTTTTATTGATTTTGACTGGATTTGCCAATTGCATATTGATAGGCTCTTTTAAAAAATACATTTTATAATTGTGGAACATCTGAACTGGTTGGACACTTATTTTCTTGTTCGTGTTTGATTTATGATCTTTATAAGGTGGTGACGCGCTTTTATATCCTTGACAGATACTGATTAACCAATCAGAATAATGCATATTTCTATTATTAATTATAACAAAGACAGTGCATGATAACTGCATGATAAGTGCAAGATAAGTGCGTGACTGCAAAAATATATAAAACTGTATGTGAATTACAACGAAAACATAAAGTTTGTATATGATTTTACAGACATCTTTCATCTATATAAAATGCATTATTAATATCACGTGTTTTATTATTACTAGTTATTATTATTATTATTATTATTAGTGTTATTGTTACCACCACCAAATAAAAACTATAATAAAATTATTATCAACAAATAAAACAAAACAAAAATCAAAATTCTAAACATTTATTTTATTAAAAGTTTCATTTTTTGCAAGTTTCTTGTTGACTTTGTAATATTTCACTCAACATATCGCTGGTACCGGAAATCACAGCAACTGCAACCCAGAATACAAGGGTATTCTGTATCCATTTCCCTTACCATGCGGTTGATTTTTTTTATCCCAAAGAGCTTGCTTAATCATCTCGGAAATCATAATTCTGGTTTCTTCATATATTTCAGCTTCGATCATTGTAGGCTCCTTGATCTTCAAAATTTCCTTCATTTGAGGATAATAATAAATAATTCTGTCAATCACCATCGGGGGGCATATGTGTCTAAATAAATAATAAATAAAAGAAAATAAATAAACAATAAATTTACCATATTCATTGGTATTTTTCTTCTGCATATTTTTCTTCGGTGTAGTTTGCATTTTAAAAATTAAATGAAATGAATAACCAAGTTGTTTTAATCAATCATTAGTCAATCAGATATTGACCAATCCCGTGATTTCATTTTGTATGTCACAAACAATATTTTTGTACTCTAGATTTCGCAACCCTAATATGACTATTTTGCCACTGGCAAACACGTTAACACACATTGGGTTGTATTTTAAAAGCCTCAGTGCAGGAAATACTTCTGGCTCGAACATACAAGGACATTTTGTTGAAATGTTGTATAGATTGATAGATTGTCCCATATCCTTGGTAACCGTAATTGACTGTATTTTAATAACATTTATTCTATATTGTAATTTATTGACGTCTAAAGGTTTCTTGCATCCCATGATTCTGCATTTGCCGGATTTGAAAAAATATTATAGGGTATTTTTCGCGTCTATCAACAATTTGCTGGGGTTTACCATTTGAAGACGTCATTTTTGATACATCAAAAGTTCCTTTATAATTTATATTTGATAACATAATTAAACAATAATGAAATATTAATGTATATATATGATTTTTAGAAAGAGTTCATTAAATTATATAATATAAACAAAACCTATAATTATACAAATTAATAATGGAATTAAGAAATGATGCAGTATATCAAATCGTCGGCCCGAGTGGTAGTGGTAAAACTATGTTTGTGTGTAAATTACTGAAATCTAATTTATTTCAAACAAAATTCAACAAGATTTATTGGCATAGGGGTGCAGATGAAGAACATGGATTAACTCAAGATAATTTCTGTTGTCGATGATTTACTCAAAATTCTATTAAAAGTAGTCAGAAGTAAAATTAAAATCAGTAAATCTAAAAAACTAGTATTGAATAAACATCTTAAGCCTTTGTTATCACTAGTAAATAATAAAAATCGTCAGCAAAGGAGAAAAATCATATATAAACAACAAGGCGGTTTTATCGGAGCAATGTTACCATTAGCAATATCATTATTATCACAATAAACGATGGGGCAATCATTACCTAATGTCAAATTAAAATTTAAATCATCTTGTTGTAATGGAGAAGATTTGGACGAACCCAGAAGACGAATCAGGTTTCGGTGGAGTGGTAAAGTTAGAGAAAAGACTCCCAAATTCGTAAAAGGAAACGCAAAAGTGGTTGTCAGATCAGCTTGCGTACAGTTTAAACAAACCGATGCGGAAAAGATTTCCAACGAGAGTTTATAAGACATTCGGTATTAATGATTAATGGCAAAAGGATTTGATGGAGATGATTCCGTAATCGAAGATTAACAAGGGTTATAAATATATTTTAACGTGTATTGATGTTTTCAGTCGTTTTGCCCGCGGTGTACCAACAAAGACAAAATCTGCAGAAGAAATATCTAAAGCAATTAATAATTTATTTAAAAATGGACATCCAGACAATTTACAAACCGATTTAGGTATTATTATTATTATTAATTATTATTATTATTATTATTTATTATTATTATTATTATTATTATTATTATTATAGGCAAGGAGTTTTACAATAGTAAAGTTAAGCAAATCCTGGATCGTCTCAAAATAAATCATTATTCTGTACATTTCCAATACAAAGCCGCTCATGTTGAAAGATTTAACCGGACATTGAAAGATAGATTAAAGAAATATTTCGTGCATCAAGGTAATAAAATATGGATAAATGTATTACCGAAAATACTTGTTAGTTATAATAATTCATCACATCGAGGTCTGAATGGTTTGAGATATCAGATCAAAAACACGAGTACAGTCTAAAAAAGTTACTATTACAAAACCAAAATATAAAGTTGGTGATTACGTTAGAATTATTAAAATATCTGCTTCACCTTTCATCAAAAATTTCGATAGTAATTGGAGTGATGAGGTATTTCAAATTACTAAAATTAATACTAAACAGAGTCCTGTAATGTATGTTATTAAAGATAGTGATAACAATGTAATACAAGGGAAATTCTATGAACAGGAATTACAAGTTATTTCCAAACCTACAGTGTTCAGAATTCAGAAAATATTGAAAACTAAAATAGTGGGTAAGGATAAACAATACCATGTCAAATGGCATGGATATCAAAAACCCTCATGGATATCATCAAAAGACCTAGTAAAATGAATTTATATACAATTTTATTGAGAAATAGTTGCCCACTAATCCATCCGGAAAATCAAGCAAGTAAATTTATGGTTGATCTTCAAAATCCCATTTATTTACATGGAAAATGGGAAGTTGCTTTGCAAGACTTTACATTTGTGTACAATACATTCTTATTTTATAGTCATTGTAAAATCGGTTACTAGAAGCGTGTTCCCAAAAACATGTAGTGGTATTTTCTCAATCAATAACATTGATCGATATTGTAATATTCCGAATCAAATTTTAGATGAAAATAGTGGCATGTTTTTCAAAGATAGATTGAATGTTAGTTGTGATTTTAGCCCATTTACAATAAAGTTTGAAAGTATTGATGACGCCAAGCGAATGGGTAGTGATAAGCTTAGCATTATTGTTCCTGGTACTGAATACTTATTACGTTTCAAAACATTTGATGAGAACAGTGTAACGACCGAACACATCAAAATAACTGTATCATATATTATTGAGGTGGAAGATGCATTTAAATTTACTAAAGGTTTATATATTGAAACACTTGAAGAATTACAAGAATATATTTTTTATGGATCAACCGAAATATTTACACCCAGGTGTCAATGTACACATTAGATTGAAAAGATCTGATTCTGCATTATCAATAACAAGTGCTAGCACAGCACCTATTCTTCAATTAGTTGATGCAAAAATTATTGGTGAGAAGAGTTCCTGTTGAGCCTTCTGTATTGGCCGGTCATCAACTGGAGCTTAATTCTAAGCATGCAATATATCCATTGAAAACAAAGGAAATTGTTCAATTTGCTATTGCTAGAGGTTCAGCTTCTTTCTATAAGGAACAAATATTTGGAGATAGAAGAATGCCCAACTTTATATTGGTAACATTTCAAAGTGAATCTCAATATAATGGATCATACTTAACATCGAGCTATATTTTCAAAACTTTTGGAGTAACATCACTAACTTTATCGGAAAATAGTGATTATAGAGAAACATATACTCAAGATTTCGATAATGACAATTATTGTGCTACATATATGCAGATATACTGAGAAATATTGGTTATTTGGATATAACCTTAATTGTGGTATAACTCTTGATGATTTTAAAAGCAAATATCTATTCTTTACATTTGTTTTGGCACCCGGTTTTGATTTAAATAAGAGTCAATTACCTCAAAATGAAAATTTACGAGTATTAGGATGTGAGCCCGTCAGATACAAACCCCCCATTGGCTTACGTAATTATTACATAACATTTGATCTCTACACGCGCTGTTGCTACCTGGAAATTGACCTCTGTCCACTAGTTGCTACCTAGTAATTGACCTTTGGTTAGTGATCCCATGATTACGTCACTTGACCACGGGTCAGTACCCACTTATTATGTCACTGGTCACTACTCGGAGACTGTTACCTAACCTTTATTATGTCACGTAGTTGTGGACCAACACACCTACCTTCTAGAACATTCCACACACCTACCATCTTAAACATTTCACACACACACACCAACCAACGATCAACGATCCGCACCGATCCATACCCATCCACACCCATCCGCGCCGATCCACACCGATCAGCTCCAATCAGTTCTCACTTCGCCCAACACGCCTACAACTACGTCTACGACTAAGTTGTAGACTTACCAAAATCACTCATATAAAAATTTATTAATATAACAATTTTGAATTTTTCATATCGGACACAGCTCTACATGGAGCTTGCCGTTCTGAGACTCTCCAAAAGCAAAAGATCCAATTGAGTTTCGATATTTCATCTTATTGTTGAGGAACTCTTGACGCAGTTGCAATTGAATTTTCTCTAAATTGTCCTCGGTTCTGATTCTCTTTTATTGGCATTTTCATCCGGCATTGAATCTCCATTGGCTTTTGATTCAGCACCTTTGTAGTAGAATCTGATAACAAATCATATCATGTTCTTTCTTAAAAAAAGCAATCGCAATTCTAGCTCGCTGAAAACGAGTTTTCTTACCAGAATGCCGAGGTTTTGGCTCTTTCCCATTGATCCAATCAAACGTTTCTTGCAAAGTCGGATTGATAATACCAAGTCGCGGACCAGCTACAAAGTTCAAAGAATCAAGGTTAACTTTTCTCGCAAATTCACAACTAAAAGTGAAAAGTCGGAAAAAGTGTGTTATTGTCTGTGTGTGGTATTCGTCAAGTAAGTCAACACAGTTTGCCCTTCCGTTTTCAGTTGAATTATAAAAATAACATACTTCAGAGTGGTTAGGCAAAGACATCATTTTCCTAAAACAATTTCTTAATTGGCTAGTGATGTTTACAGTCAGATTATTGTTGGCATTGGATTTTGCTAGTGCACTTGTTTTAATCTCTCGTGTTCTAAAAGGAAATACTAGACGAGAATGTAAAAAGATTTTGTACGCTTTCAGTTTTTGCCATCCAAGTAAGTCAGAGTCAGCAATTTTCCTAGTATCAGAAACAACTTTCTTAAGAATGTCATATGGAATCTGATCGGTTTCTTCACCCACAGACACTCCAAGATATTGGTAGAATTCACTTGAAGCTAATCTTTTAATTTTTATGTCATTTATAGGAATTTGACTTTCTGTTTCGATAAGAGGAAGTTCGATATAACCGCATTTTTCAGGACGGTATTCAAAGCCAATTTCAGATGCAATTGCAACAGCAATGTTTGTTACTCTCTGTAAGTCGTAAGCAGACTTTGATACAAGAGCAATGTCATCAGCGTACGCAAGGATTTTAACTGCAGATTCACCAACCATAAATGGTTCACATTTAGATCGGGATACCGCTTCAAGAACTGGATTAATTGCTGAAGCAAACAATATCATAGAGATAGGACATCCTTGCTTAACACCTTGTCTGATTGCAATATTTGGAGTCAAGATAGGACCACAACTATAGAAAGTACTTGTATCGGAATACATCCTCTCAAGAATGGTCACAAATTCCTCTTCAACCCCAACAAATCGAAGTAAAGACCACATGTAGGCATGAGGAACACTCCCAAAAGCATCCTTAATGTCAAGCCAAGCAATAGCAAGTTGAGAGTTCTTGCTATATTTAGAGTGCTCTAAAGCTGACGAAAGAATTGAATTGTGTTCCACATATCCATCGTGTCTAGAGCCACCTTTCTAACCGATATGCAACAGATTGTTCTTATTTATCCAAAATGTTAAACGATTAGCTAAACAAGAGGCAAACAGTTTGTAGATAACTGAAAGTAGTGCAATTGGACGCCAAGACGACACACTATCATATTTATCACCTTTACCGGGCTTTGGAATTAGCAACGTTTTAAAGGATTTCCAGCTATCTGGTATAACCTTCTTAGAAATAATTTTATTAAATAAAAAAGTTAGTAGTTTACCCTCGGGATCCAGCATCAACAGGTCTCGATATTTTATACCATCAACACCAGGACTTGTGTCGTCAGCTTTCTTGAGCTCAAATAATACCTCAGAATTCGATAAATATTTAAGTTTAAGTTTTTTATCAGAACGATTACAAAATTTAAACACCTTATCCCAAGTTCGGTCTAAAGGAATTTTGTGCTCAAAATTCGTTATAGTGTTTTCATATTTAGGTCTAACATCCACATCTACATCATTTCAAGAATAACTTTCTATTGAAAAATAAGTTCAGTCAATAATATTTCTAATTAACAATTTCATTTAATCAATCAATAATTTTACGAGTTTATTTAAATTGACGATTAACAAATTTATATACTTTTTAATCTAATTTCAATAGAGATTTTCAATTTAATATTCTTAAATTAAAATATTTATTCATATTTTCAAACCATTTTTAACTGGTACTTAAAAATTGTCAACGATTTTAAAATATATGTATGTTTTTTACCAACTACTCTTTATTAAAGACATGTGTTTACTTGGTATTTAGTAATTATTGGTTTACATAATGTTATAACATTTTAATCACATAGGGTTAAAAGTTATCTTTCATCTTTTAGGGTTAAAATTGTGTCTTCTTTCATTATTTAGGGTTAAAGTTATTACCTATTTCTTCACATAGGGTTAAAATTCTTAACCTTTTAAATAACTTTATAACAAATCATGTAATAGTTTATTCATAAATTTATCGAAAAGTATTATAATAAACATAGTTTGAATCATAAATTATTGAAATATTTAATAGGTATCACCTGATGAATTTTTAATGGTTATTTAAATCAATTTTTGGTTACATAAAGCTTTAATGTGCGAAATTAATTAGCATGTTGTTAATGAATGTAAATCTGATTTTACACGTTTTGGTATCAACATTTAATTAGTATTTAAATCAAAGCTCTTATTAAAAACAAAAGTTTATTTAGAAATCATTAGTATCCACATGACTGATATGGACAATGTAATACGTGTTTGTAATAAATTTACGTGTAAAAAATTGTCTTTTTTATTGTTGTGAAAGTTAAATTATTATCAATAGCATTATTATTAGCATTAATTAATCCAGTATTCGTGAATTTTTAAAAAAATATTGATATAAAGCTCATGGATCGATTATTCTTTATCAATTTATATAGTGAGACTTTCATTTGTAAACCCAGTGACTTATTTTCATAAAAAACACTAAAATAGTTGGATCAACGAATTTAGTTGATGGTGTCGCTAATAACTTATAGAGTCGAATGAACTTGTAAATTAGTATTTTCAAATCCTAACTTGGTGAATTATTATCAAAATATTGAATTTTTATTAGAAACAGTATATTTGCTATAAATTTATATAATTTGGTTAAGTATTTACATGTAAAAAATCCTATGATGGGTTATTTTCATAAACTTTATAAATCCAATGTTTAAATCTTATCTTGAATGAGTTATTTTCAAAATTCTTACACCAGTGGTGTCGGTAATAATTCGTTTAGGGGCTCAACTCCTATCGTGGGCAAATTATTTTTTATTTTCAAAATTAAATTTTTTAATAGAATATAAATCTGTATATTTTATTTGATGTAAATTTAAAATTTTATAGAAATTGGTAAAGTAAATCTTGTATAATTTAATTTTTTTTTTACATTTAGTTAAGTTGAAATTTTAAACTTGTTGAATTATTTTCTTAAAATATTGTAAATGCAGTGTTCGAATTTAAGTTTTGAGTGACTTATTTTTAATTAAATAAACTATCAATATACTATAATGGTTTTAAACTTAAATTTTCATGAAAAGTATTAAATTTTTATGATTATTTTGATAAAATTGTTACGTAATATGTTACGGTAAGATGGATTCTATTGTTAATACTTTAAATTATCTTATATCTGGTTTGAGTGGTAGTTTTGACAATAATAATAAATTAAATTGTATTTTTAAAACTAATCATGTTAAGGAACCTCTTTCAATTGTTAAGACTAATCTTGTTAGTGAACTTCCTTCAGCTCTTTTAGTCCAAAATAAGGTTCCTTGTCTTAAGTTATCAGAAGAAGATTTGATTAGGAAAATACCAACTAAAATTGTTCTTTCTAAGAAAGTTTCTAAAAAGACAGTAGAGCATACTTCTAGAGAAACTTTTCGCTATTTGTTAGAGTTTTAGATTCCAAAGAGAGGCAACAGTTATTTAAGCTATTTCACAATTTATTTGCTTTATTGAAAAGTAAAGAATCAGAAAAGAAATCTGAGGTATTAAATATCGAGTTGACCAAAATTTCTAAAATGGATAATCCCCTAAATATAGCTGGATTTAAAAATTTCTTTTTTAGAAATAATAATATATGTGTTACAATTGATTTTTATAATAGTAGTAAAGTAAAATCTAAAATTACTAAAAACTTAAAAATCAAAACATCTTTAATAAACTCAAAGATTGTTAAAAATTACAATACGAATAAATTTATTCCTGCTTCTTTATCGATAAAGAAGTTTTTATTTGTTCTTTCAGATAAACTGGCTGAGACAACTAATATTAGTAATGTCACAGTCAGAGAGGAACAAATAAATAAAATAATTACTTTATTAAAAATTAAAAATAGGCTACCCGACTATTTGGTTAAATCCCAAATTAAATATAAGGATGGTGATTTTTTAATGTTGGATTTGTTAAATAGTTGTGAGATCGAGGGTGAGTTGGGCCAAAAAATTACTGAACTGTCCCGTTCACAAATTAAAGAACTATTTAACTCATTCCCTGAAATTCAGGAACTTTTTTTCATCGAAAAAAAAGCATAGATGAAAACCCTGAAAAATTAATTAATTTAATTAATAAATTTAAAATTGAAGAAACATTTCCTCAACAGATCTCATTTGTGGTGGGTAAATTTGTTAAGATTGATAAATTAAATGATTCTCAGTTTCCACAAGTGGAATCTGAATCTGATATCATGTTTAACCTTGGTTTGTTTAGTCTCTTTGGTTTATCTGAATATGATAATATTTTAAATTCTCTTTTATGTCAACCAAAGTCTCCAGAGAAACTAGTTGATATAATTTTTCATTTAAATTACCTAAATTTAAAAGGCAATTTTGATACTTCAACAAACGGAACTTATGAAAATTATGTTCAAAACTATATTGTTAATTGTTTGTTAATGCACTCAATTCTAGATCTTGAGACTTGTGCTTTCTTAAATCTTGATAATATTGAATTGTGGGCTCCAAAATTGATTGAATTGATTCCTTCTTCTTCCCATTATAGTTCAAGTTGTAAAGAAAACCTTTTAAAGCTCAAACAATGGAAATTGTCTGGTGAAATTGACAGAATCCACAATATCATTTGTCCTGAAACTATAATTGAAATCAATAACTTTCTTGGGGTGATTGACCAATCTTATACTACCAAATCCGACCAACTGAAATTTCTTACTAGTTTAGGTGAAAAAATTAATAACATAGAAATCGACAATGATGTAGATGATTTGGTTAAAGCAAAGAGAATGCTTTATTTTATTATTAGGGACAAAAAACGATTTCTAAATAAAGATAATTTTAATTATTGCATACCCTTCAATTGTAGAAAAATTTGTACATTAAAAATGAGTGATTTCATAACTAAGCTCATTCAGTCAAATGAACTTTTTGAAGAGCGAGAAGCAGTTGTAGACAATAATATAGACGTATCTCCTAATGAAAACTTAAATATCTTAATAGTGGAACCTGTCAATCCCACTCCTGACACAGTTATAGTTGGTCAGATGAATACTTTCCCAACAGACATTGACGAAACTGAGCCAGTTACTATAGATAAACCTCTGAAAAAAATAACATCAAAACAAGCTGTAAAACCCAAGGCACAAAAATCTAAATGAAGGGAAGTGCCTGCATCAGTTTCAATATCTGTTCCAATCTCTGAAGAGACTGATGCAGATAGCACTATAATTAATTACTTTTTTCCTGAACGCGACCCCAAAATCTGGTTTACCGATGATGATATTGACTATTATCTTGAGAGTCACATCGGTAATCCAAACTTTGCACCGGTCAAATGTTTTATCGTTGAAATTTTAAGTTCGAATTGCAAAGACGAAATATTTCCAATGCCAGATAATCTTTTTAAAGCGCAAATAATATTATGCCCTCTTAACATCAATGAATCTCATTGGATCCTTTTTGTTTACTGTAAATTGACTAAAATTTCCTATTTTGTTGACCCAATTCTCCGTAAACGGCATAACCTTATTAATAAGTCAAGTGCACTTAAATTCACGATGGCTTTAAATAATGTTTTTGATCTCAAAGCTGCTGTAATCTTTCACCCTCATGATAACCTTGTTTACCAGGATAATAATTACGATTGTGGACCTTACATCTGCGCGTATGCTATGCTGATAAGCCAAGAGTGGCAAACATTTCCCAACAACTTTATTGAAACAATACGTAAAAATGTCCATCGATTCCAAACTAGTAAATTTCAGAATCCACCAAAAGTTTCTGGGGGTGGTATAACGACATTGTCTATTTTTAAACGCTTCCAAAATGTAACAAGACCACCAAAAGTAGCACTTCCTTATAAAGCTTCTTTCCAAAATGAGAATTCATGTGTACCTTCTTTAATAAAAGAATGGTTTAGTAATAAAAATTATATAACCGTATTGTCTCCTGAATTGACATTGAATCTTATTGCACATAATAATCAATTTATAAGAGAAAACGTCACATTTAAGCAACTTACGAGAGTAAAGTATGTAATTGCTGTCATTCCAAACAACCCACACTGGTGTCTGTATATATTTTCCCCTGTATTCGAGCACAGCTACATCTTAAACTTTCAAGACAGAGTCTTAAATGAGAGACTTGTCAGTATTGGTGAAAGCATGACTGATTATCTGAATAAATTCTTCATTTCTACTGCGAAAGTCAATTTTATTGTTAATCATAACCAGACTCACTTCTCGTTTAGATCGGAAGATCCACATTTTTTTGCTTCTGCGTTTATTAAATTTCTCGAGAGATTCTTCTTTGGTAATATCCTTTCATTTACTAAAATCAATGAAACTTTAAAATCATTTAAACTACAAATAACAAATGAGATCTGTAAAAATTTAAATTTAATTAATTTTTCAATTAATGATGAAATTATCACAAAATATTTTAAAAATCTAAATTTACCCAGCAATTTTATATTTCTAAATTCAGCAATGTGCACTGCTATTATGGATGATTGCACTCGCTATTTAAATGATTTTTTAAACTATGATAATATTATCAAAGCACAAGTTATATTCGCCATTGTAGCACCTCCAAAATTTCGTGAAATTCTTTTTATCATAGACTACAACACTGATGAATATTACCTTTTAAGACCAACAACTCTTTTAGGAAATGATAATTATTTGTCTACTTGTAAGATTCTAAGAAATAAAATTAATGAAATTAGAGAATCACCTAATCGTGTATTAAATCTTGGTGAATGCCCACATGATATTCGTGGTTCAGGTTTAGTAAGCAAAATTCTGTTTTGTTCTTACATGTCAAATTATGCCAATGATTTGCCTTTAGTTGGTTTGAATTTAAGACAAATTGGTAATGTGGTAAGCTCCTTCCTTCCAATAGTTAGTGAAATAAAAAAAGTTAAATCCTTAGAAAATAATATAATTAATGAAAATCATAAAGAAAGTGAAAATTTAAAAGAACGTAAAAATAAAATTGATCAACTTTTAATAAAAGTATTTAAAATGAATGTTGATGAAATCGTCGATGTAATTTTGGATCAAATTTCTATCAAAACTGTGCCAACACACAAACCTTACTTGGGCAATATAGAAAGAGTAGAATCTCAAATTAATAAAAGTAATTTAATTAAAAATTTCAACAGTGACATGAAAACCACTGTAAACACGATCATCAATGATGTAGATGTGGATGTTAGACCTAAATATGAAAACATTATAACGAATTTTGAGCACAAAATTCCTTTAGACCGAACTTGGGATAAGGTGTTTAAATTTTGTAATCGTTCTGATAAAAAACTTAAACTTAAATATTTATCGAATTCTGAGGTATTATTTGAGCTCAAGAAAGCTGACAACACAAGTCCTGGTGTTGATGGTATAAAATATCGAGACCTGTTGATGCTGGATCCCGAGGGTAAACTACTAACTTTTTTATTTAATAAAATTATTTCTAAGAAGGTTATACCAGATAGCTGGAAATCCTTTAAAACGTTGCTAATTCCAAAGCCCGGTAAAGGTGATAAATATGATAGTGTGTCGTCTTGGCGTCCAATTGCACTACTTTCAGTTATCTACAAACTGTTTGCCTCTTGTTTAGCTAATCGTTTAACATTTTGGATAAATAAGAACAATCTGTTGCATATCGGTTAGAAAGGTGGCTCTAGACACGATGGATATGTGGAACACAATTCAATTCTTTCGTCAGCTTTAGAGCACTCTAAATATAGCAAGAACTCTCAACTTGCTATTGCTTGGCTTGACATTAAGGATGCATTTGGGAGTGTTCCTCATGCCTACATGTGGTCTTTACTTCGATTTGTTGGGGTTGATGAGGAATTTGTGACCATTCTTGAGAGGATGTATTCCGATACAAGTACTTTCTATAGTTGTGGTCCTATCTTGACTCCAAATATTGCAATCAGACAAGGTGTTAAGCAAGGATGTCCTATCTCTATGATATTGTTTGCTTCAGCAATTAATCCAGTTCTTGAAGCGGTATCCCGATCTAAATGTGAACCATTTATGGTTGGTGAATCTGCAGTTAAAATCCTTGCGTACGCTGATGACATTGCTCTTGTATCAAAGTCTGCTTACGACTTACAGAGAGTAACAAACATTGCTGTTGCAATTGCATCTGAAATTGGCTTTGAATACCGTCCTGAAAAATGCGGTTATATCGAACTTCCTCTTATCGAAACAGAAAGTCAAATTCTTATAAATGACATTAAAATTAAAAGATTAGCTTCAAGTGAATTCTACCAATATTTTGGAGTGCCTGTGGGTGAAGAAACCGATCAGATTCCATATGACATTCTTAAGAAAGTTGTTTCTGATACTAGGAAAATTGCTGACTCTGACTTACTTGGATGGCAAAAACTGAAAGCGTACAAAATCTTTTTACATTCTCGTCTAGTATTTCCTTTAATAACACGAGAGATTAAAACAAGTGCACTAGCAAAATCCAATGCCAACAATAATCTGACTGTAAACATCACTAGCCAATTAAGAAATTGTTTTAGGAAAATGATGTCTTTGCCTAACCACTCTGAAGTATGTTATTTTTATAATTCAACTGAAAACGGAGGGGCAAACTGTGTTGACCTACTTGACGAATACCACACACAGACAATAACACACTTTTTCCGACTTTTCACTTTTAGTTGTGAATTTGCGAGAAAAGTTAACCTTGATTCTTTGAACTTTGTAGCTGGTCCGCGACTTGGTATTATCAATCCGACTTTGCAAGAAACGTTTGATTGGATCAATGGGAAAGAGCCAAAACCTCGGCATTCTGGTAAGAAAACTCGTTTTCAGCGAGCTAGAATTGCGATTGCTTTTTTTAAGAAAGAACATGATATGATTTGTTATCAGCTTCTACTACAAAGGTGCTGAATCAAAAGCCAATGGAGATTCAATGCCAATGAAAATGCCAATGAAAGAGAATCAGAGCCGAGGACAATTTAGAGAAAATTCAATTGCAACTGCGTCAAGAGTTCCTCAACAATAAGATGAAACATCGAAACTCAATTGGATCTTTTGCTTTTGGAGAGTCTCAGAACGGCAAGCTCCATGTAGAGCTGTGTCCGATATGAAAAATTCAAAATTGTTATATTAATAAATTTTTATGAGTGATTTTGGTAAGTCTACGACTTAGTCGTAGACGTAGTTGTAGGCTAGTTGGGCGATGATGGGAGCTGATGGGTACTGATGGGTACTGATGGGTACTGATGGGAGCTGATTGGTGTGGATCGTCGATGATGGTTGCTGATGGGTGCAGATGTTTGCGGATGGGTGCGGATGGGTTAGGATAGGTGCGGATCGTTGATCGTTGGTTGGTGTGTGTGTGAAATTTTTAAGATGGTAGGTGTGTGGAAAGTTCTAGAAGGTAGGTGCGTGGAAGATTCTAGAAGGTTGGTGTGTTGGTCCACAACTACGTGACATAATAAAGGTTAGGTAACAGTCTCTGAGTAGTGACCAGTGACATAAT